>JAOYSI010017484.1:24672-36861 GCA_025775065.1 Hiodon alosoides
GTAGGGGACAAAATCAGTCTTAAGAAATAGTTCTATATCGATGACCTATTTGACATGATATACGGGTAGGGGACAAAATCAGTCTTAAGAAATAGTTCTATATCGATGACCTATTTGACATGATATACGGGTAGGGGACAAAGTCAGTCTTAAGAAATAGTTCTATAGCGATGACCTATTTGACATGATATACGGGTAGGGGACAAAATCAGATGACGCTGGGGTAAACAAAGAACAAGTATATGTAAAACATTGACAAAAAATTGTTATTACCCCTTACTGGGCCACTGCATGAGAACTTCCAACATTTCTGGAATTCTGCAGGAGGAGTGCAACATCAACTCTTCCATGAGAAAATCAATCATCTCACACCAAGTTTTGGGGCCATCCGCCCACTGCTGCCTGCTTACAGGAAAGGGGAATGTCAGGTCAAGTTAAAGTCTCACAAGGGAAAGAATGAACAAACAATGGCACGCTGGGTTGAAATTCAGAGACTATGTTGGCCCAGGCCTGTGGATGTTGTCATTCCAGAACTTGCTGGGGATGCTGGTCACCTTCTTCCTCGGCATTCATAAATCATGTCCTACGTCAAGCTACGTCTAATATGATGAGTTGCAGGATGTTTACGCTCAGGCCAAGGCAGAGGCATCAAGGGTGAAGCGTTGGGGTGAACCAGGCCACGGAAGTTGAAGGTCAACCCCTTTTGTCAGCACAATAAATGTTGGCAACACAGAAGTGGGTGGTGACTGAATAAAGTTATTTATTTAATCAGTCGGAGATGAGGATTATGGGGGTCTCTTCATCGTGTAAGTGAAACAACACACAACACCTACCCTAAATGCTAAATAAACCGTGATTTAAAGAGAAATGCTGGTTGGGTCCATGAATCATTTATTTGCATCGTTTACTCAAAGGAGCTATTCCACAGGGAACTGGATCAGTACAATCCCCAGCCAATAAATAAAATGACCTTACTCATCTTAATCAGCTTCACAACACATTTGCCAGGGAATCTGCGCTTGGGTGGCGGAAGCTTCAAGATGGTTTCATCCTTGCAAACATTAATTTCCATAGCGCCCTTGACATAACTGCCGTTGAGCCATTTCCAGAAAACAACACTGATGTGTGAGAAAGAGATTAAATACACTGGAAACAGAGATTTCTCAGTAGAAGCAAGGCCTGAAATTAATGCTCCATCAAAGAGGTAATATAGCTTCTCTAATCCTTTGTTAGGGTTTAAAGACAAGTAAATACTGGAAAGCAAAAAGGAAATACTGTTGAGCTGCATAGGAAACTCCCCAGGAAACTCCTCAGTGTCTGTCTTCATGCTAAAGTCGCACCTTTATGTTCGCACCTGAAAACCTGAACAAGGCTACAATACCTGGTCACCTTCTTCAACCAAAGGCCGAGCAGGGGAAGCAAGTCTGTTTGGCATGAATGCTGAACAAATAGTCATTGCAGTCCGTTCAGCTACAAACACTTTGTCTTGCAATTCTTTACTGTCACTGGAGATGTAACCCGAGTTGAGCACGGCCCCAGTGACCTCATTTCTTCTCAGTTCCATTTCCAGACAGATGAAACGCCCATGACGAAGTTAAGCAGAAAACGAACTTGAGCATGGCAGTGTTTTATTTTTAAAATTACCTCAGTCACTGGCAGTTCGTTCTGAGAGGTTGACAATGCAGAAAAAAGGGTATCCTCTTCTAATTACAATGGCAGGCTGATGACACCATGGCAACAACGTGCTTTGCTGTCTCTGACAAATGTTTTCCTTGTACTTCTGCATACGTCTCCTGTATTGTAAACTCCGGAGAGGATCTGCCTCACCTCAGCCCTGTAGAGCACTGTTCTCTGGGCCAAGATCAACGTCCCTCAGCCCCACTGCCACAGCTAAGCAAGTATAAGATGAGGAGGCAGCTTGTGATGTAGTGGTTAAGGTGAAAGGCTTGTAACCAAAAGGTTGCTGTTGTTGTACTCTTGAGCATGGTACTTAACCTGAATTGCTTCAGTAAAACATCCAGTTGTATAAGTTGATGAATGTAGAAATTGTGAGCTGTGTAATTCACTTTTGACAACAGCGTCTGCTAAGCAACTAAAATGAAATGATGAAAATGAAATACAGTGTGCATCAACAGTGGGGGAGATTTTTCCCTCCATCCGCGTAAATAGTCCCTGGAACTAAAAACTAATTATTTGAAAGATTCTGCTTTTTTTCCTAATCTTTTAATGATGTATAATATTCTCTATCAGTTTGATTTCAATCTGTGCCTACTATTTGAATTGGCTTTAATTCCAGGTTCAGCAAACTACTTTTAACAACTATATTTCTGGTAGAACTGATTGATGGTCAGTGTGATTTCATTTTTTTCTTTCTTTAATTATCGAGATTAATGTCTGAGGATAGGCCTGGCTCAATTACTGATGCAAGCTGTTTATATGTTAATATAATCAGTTTTTAGTGACCTCAGAAAACATAAAAAATATCATGTATTGGCAGCAATCAAATTAAGTGTTTTTGTATGGAAATCTGCAGTAATTAATAGAATGTTTTTCAACAAACGGTTCTTGATTATCCCTTTTACAGTTTCGTTCGTCTGCCGACTTCGAGGCTATGAAATCCAAGCGCTCAGAAATGTTAAAATAACTCAAGGTTTTCAAAATACTGTGCCTCCACACCAACTGCATGTGCAAATGTGCCCATTAATTTGGCAAGTGGACGATTATCGCCTGCACCTGGCCACACATTGTAAATGGTATTTACAATGGTAAATTGTAAATACAGGATTTGAAGGATGTGCTGAGTTGGTGTATTCAAGGTAATAGAGTCTGGGGAAATGAAACTGTATGGAAGGAAAATGAGAGTGGGGTTTGAGAACAGTTTGTTTTGAGTTTGATTATTGGTTTAAATAAAAAATGGTGTTTAAATGCTAAAACACGAGCTCCACTGTCTGGGTCTGTATTTAGAAGAGTGGTTCTCCCAAAATATGTAAATACAAACATGTATTCTCTCAATCTGCTTTACAAATTGTACCATGGAAATTCTCCAACAACGGTTGTCATAGTAAATGAGACAAATGGATCTCTGCAGCTCCCAGCATTCGTGGGATGAAATATCCTGGAAGATGGATAAAGACCCCCTGATCTGTCACATTTGAGCCTGGAAGAGACCGACGGGAGATGTCTGGGGGAAGTCGTGGTGTATGACAGGTTTGTTTTTATGCTCCGTGACTGTAACGAGTGAGTGACATCACCATTGTTGGGCTGGAAAAAAGACCACACAATGAGTAGATCCTTCGCATGTCATTCACGGCCATCGCCACTCGCCGTCAAAACCTTCTAGGGTGGGGTCTTTATCTGGGGTGACTTCTGGCAACGTTGAGTCGCCCTCTGGGTGTCCGTACCCTTGTCAGAGTGGCACGACATAAATCAAAAGATGCTGTCCATCCCGAACACTGTCAGTCATTCATCAGCAGTAATGTCTTCCCGTTTTTCCCATTACTAAATTGCCTGACAAAGCCGTTTTAATTTCTAGCTGCACTCAGAGCATAAAAGCTGTTTAGCACTCAGGAGAGGGGGAAAAGGTGAATGCTAATTGACTAATCCAATACACTTGATTTCTTTTCAGCCATAACCGTAAATATACACCGGAGCATAGAGTCTGCCAAAGTGATCTCACGGCCCTCGGACAAGGACATAATCCACAACGACCGGGAGCACGTTCTGCACAGGAAACCACAACAATGTCTTTCATCGCTGTGTGAGAGATCGTGGTCCTTTCTTATTGATCATCAGCTGAGAACATTCTGGCCTGGGCTTAGATACCTGATCAGTACTCATTATGAGTCACACAAGACCCGTTTATCACGAAAGTCCACTGACTTTATTGTTATTACTTTTATTATTATCACTATGGTAACAAACACCAAAGGTGCTGAAAATCTGTGATTGTTTCCACTTTTATTAATATTATTCTAACCTATGCAGTTTTCCTTTAAAAAAAAAAAAAATACTGCACGTTGAATTAAGCTACAGAAAACACACCACTTCATGTGGTGGCCAGATCAGATTTTTTACAATAATAAAACATTATGTTTATTAAACATTCATGTAAAACAATTAAACACATCCAGAATAACCCAATGGCAATATAAAAATTCTATGGTATCAATAATTCGTTTTAGTCTGAAGAAGTGAAATACACGTGTGCACTTTTTGATATTTTCCTTTGTACAACAAGATGTATGATTGGGTAAAATGACAGTCACTCCTGAAGACATTCTGAACGATGCAGACGATCTTACGCACTTTCCTTACATGTGAAATCGAATCCATACAGCTTGAATTTGGGTTCCTTGCATATGGAGACTCAGCCAAGTCTTATCCAGTATTCCACTATATCTGCACCTGATCGTTGCGTTCCTAAACTTCTAAACGTCTCCACGTACTGTAGGAGCCTTCTGGCAATCGCTCACTCACTAGTGTTGCAATGTGACTGGCAGGTAAAGGTTGGAACGGATAGCATCTAAACATGACTTCTCGGATTTCAAGTTCCCTCTGAAATGTTATCCTTCTGAAATTATTATTTTTGTGTGTCTGACAAAAAGAGCCTTTAAACCATCTAAATTGGTCAACGCTCTCGCTTTTTGAATAAACAATGGGGGCTGTGTACAGATTTCATTATTGGCAGAGAATTATTCAATAGTTTTCTGGGTAGACTCCAGAGAAGAAAACAAAAAGAAAATTAAACATTGCACGATCCATATCTGAATTTATTATCTTTTCAAAGAAAAAGTGAAAGTCAGCTGATGATTTAATGTCACCAAACACCAAAGGAATCAAACTCTACAGTTGAAATTATGTATCAGAAAGCAGACAGAAAAAAACATGCCTGATCAGGCAACATTGTGGAATCTGTGATCCTAATGGAAAAGTTTCCTACTCTGAACAGAGTTGTGATGTCCCCCATCCTGAGACAGCATTGTGGTATCCCCCATCCTGATACAGCATTGTGGTATCCCCCATTCTGATACAGCATTGTGGTATCCCCCATCCTGAGACAGCATTGTGGTATCCCCCATCCTGATACAGCATTGTGGTATCCCCCATCCTGAGACAGTATTGTGGTATCCCCCATCCTGATACAGCATTGTGGTATCCCCCATCCTGATACAGCATTGTGGTATCCTCCATCCTGAGACAGCATTGTGGTATCCCCCATCCTGTTACAGCATTGTGGTATCCCCCATCCTGAGACAGCATTGTGGTATCCCCCATCCTGAGACAGCATTGTGGTATCCCCCATCTTGAGACAGCATTGTGGTATCCCCCATCCTGAGACAGCAATGGTTTGTCATTGATGATATGGCATATTTCGATTCTTTAATTCAGCTCCTAGTGCCGGCCAGCGGAAGATGGACTCTCCCATTAAGCCAGGTTCCTCTCGAGGTTTCTTCCTGCCAGCCTAGGGAGTTTTTCCTTACCACTGTTGCCCCTGGCATGCTTTTGGGGGGTCAGGCCTGAGACTGATATTGTATTTTTCTGTATGTAAAGCGTCTTTGTGACATGGAAACATGTGAAAAGCGCTTTATAAAAATAAATTGATTGATTGATACCAGTCTGCTGGTATTTATTGTTAAATGCAGGAATGTTTGTAAAGGGATCAATTTAAATGGAATATTGCTAAACTGTTGTTTCTCTTAATTATTGTATTTATAATTTTCATGAACAACCCTGAGCAGTTAGAGGGTTCATCATTGTTGCATTGCCCAACACAGGGAACCCTAATCTCATGCTTCAGACAGCAGTTTATGAGGTTAGTCTAATACCACTTAAGCATCAGAATTGGTCAGTCGGTTGCATAGGACTTCACTACAAACAAATCAATCACGTGATTTCTACATAGTTCTAAACGGCAATACTAAATATTGAAATGGATTCTCCCGTTCTCACTACAGTTAACCGTTATCCCTTCTCCATAAAAACCCCTCCATTACCTACGTTATTCTTTCCCTCTTTGACAGATAGATTTAAATTTTAAGAATGAAGAATTATGAAGAATTATTCGGCGTTACATTACGGCATCTCCTGACCAATATGATTCACTTTCTAGTAATTCAAAACGTAACAGACATACCGTTCCACCGACTGAACTTTCAATACAATAGCTTTATAAATCTGCGCACAAAAACATGATAATGTACAGCCTCTTTACCCCACCCACACTGGCCCACGCACACAGTCATGTGGGCAGAGAGGACGGGGGTGACGAGCCACGCTCTGCTTTAGGGTTTACATCACTGGAGGCTGTAGCGTTCCGTCTGGCACTCCTTCCAATTCCACCGTTAATGACCTTGTTTCAAACCAGGTCATTTTGCTCTGCGCCTTGGCACTGCATTGACGCAGGTCTAGGGCACAGCAGCAACACTGCCTACACTCTCCAACACAAACTCCCTGCCACCGCGAGTGATGGAATTCTCCACCGGGAACGGAGTGGGCCTAGGTGGCCAACGCTGAGAGACCGAAACTATGAATGTTAGAACTGTGTTCATGTCACAGGCATGTTTACACATGTCTGCTATGGATGAACCTAAACCAGAAGAGCTAAAAACTATATTCCTTTCCCTCCGTTTCATCTGTGTGTCAAGGTTAGTTGAAATCTCTATACTCATTGACAACGTTCTATCAGCAGATGGATGTCAAACACCTGAAAAATATACAATGGAAGGAAAATGAGTGGAACAAAACTGGAAAGTATGAGCATTGTTAAGGACTATGTAAAAAAAAGATACTGCTTTGGATTTAAGAGCGGGGATTTCCTTCACGCTGCATTACGAGCAGGAGAGAAAATATATTGTTTCACTTTGTGCAGCCCTGTAACAATAGACGCCCATCGGGTGTCTCTCTGAGAGTTCCCCCCTCCTTCGTGACAGCAGCCAGGTGAAATCCAATCCAAACACGCCACGCGCTACATTTCAGCCACATCAGCCATTTCCTTTCCCATGATGTCACGCATCTCTCCGGCGGACACGCAAACTGCTCGCTCAGTGAAATTCGCTGGACGTTTGCAAGCCCCCAGGCGCCAAGCACCAGTTGCAGGGAAGACGGTCCGTGTGAAGCTGCTTTATTTCCCAGTAGGATTCCGAGGCATCTCCCATCTGTGGCCTGTGTTATTTTCCATACAAAGCAAGTGTTAACCCCTACACCACCAGGGTGTAGTGGTTAAGGTGGCAGGCTTGTAACAGAAAGGTTACTGGTTCAAGTCACACCCTGGCTGTTGAACCCTTGAGCAAGTTACTAAACTTGAATTGCTTCAATAAAATATCCAAATCAAACCAGGACTGATATTACAGGTATTATTATTATAGCTTTGTTCCTTAACACATTTACCCAAAGCAACTTGATAAGTAAAATGTACTTATATTAAAAGCTGTGTATTTACAACACTTAAGATCAGCTTCTTAAATATCTACATATATATATATAGAACTCCACAACCTTAATCGCCTCACCACACAGCCACACCATTGACATATTACAAGCATGTACAAATGTGAAGAAAAAAAGGCTTGTCTTCAACCCCGCTGCAAGTCTTTACTGTCTGGTCTTTACTGCCTGTACCACCTCCAACATAAAGGGGGTTCATTAAATGAAAGAAACTTTCATTTAAAAATTTGTAAGAAACTGTGGAGAAGTCACCATGCCATTAGTGAGGAATGTCTCAACTGCCAGAGGTCTGAGAGGTCAAAGGGAAATGAATTACTCGGAGGCCATAGCAAAAGTTGTGGTTACAAAGCAAAGCATCCTTCGCAGTTTGGTCATAACAAGCAGAAAAACACAGAATTTCTGAAGTCCCTCAATCGCCAGACCACAATTTATTCTGGCTCTCAGCTGACTTTTGATAAGCAATCACTTATCTTATCACCTTATTTGTCATCCCAAAAATAAGTATTTGACAAAGCGGGGTCCTCCTAGCCGCGGCTCTTAAAATGTAGAATAAACCAGGAAAGCATTCCGGAACCCAGCTGCCGAGATGAAAGATTTATCTGAGGGCGGGGCATGTGTTATTTATACACAATTCAATTACTCGGGCAGACTGCATGACTGAAACAGCAATTAATGGAGGACACGAACTTGGCAACCGAGGGCTATAATGTGTTGCAGACCCAGGATACGCAGAGCACTCATGCCAGCACGGAGCCACAGGGAGCAATCACGGTCCGTTTCAATACCCAAAAAGCCCTCCGCAGTTTCGCATTGTGAAGCCACTGCTGCTAACTGCGAAAGCTAATCTGTGCGGACAGGTTTTCAATATTCCCTATTCCTTGAGCGGGTGGAAACAAAGTTTAAAGTGTGCGAATGAAGCCGTTCCCCTGCTGCTGCAGGTATGATCCCATCCACGGTGCTCCTGGCTGTCGACACGAGGCGATTTAACTTCTGCTTTTTGGCCCGTATTGTCACTGATATCCAGCGTAAAAGAATGTGCAAAAACTAAACAAGAATTGTCAAAAAATCTGGAATCGTGAAAGCATGCTAGAAATGTGAAAAGGGTGTTGCCGGGCATGCCCTCTTGACTGTAATTCCTGAACCCCATATGGATGGTGATGGAGGCAGCAAATGTACTGGCACATCACTAACTGTGTTCATAACAATTAAAGAAGGACCATTTTTTACAATCTGTGATTTAAAAAAAGTCAATTTTATACAATGGGCTACTCTCCCATTAGCCAACCACATTAAGTGTTCGAAATGAAAATAATACCTAAACCCACCCATTAATCACACATTGTCAGCCTGCACCAGATTAAATATTTTAGTGGCAGCCCTAACCAAATTAAATATTATGGTAAAAGGTATCGACAGACAAAACAGGGTGGGAGACGTTTTTATTACGCGCACTTTTCCACGACAGCGTCAAGGTCCCATTGCCTCCTCTTACAGTCCCATGGCGGGAGCAGTGGCTTTGGCCATATCAGCAGGCCTTTGGCCAACAGGACAGGCTGACGCCAGCTGCTTCCTGGCACCTGAGCCGCTGACCAGAGGCAAGGACCCAGAGCCAGGGCAGCTGAAGATGAGAACCAGCAGTTCCTGACGCAGTCTGGAGAAAAAAGGCTGAAGCAGAGCAGATGATCCATCACTTTTGCGTGGGCCGTTGACCCGACTCCACCTCCGCGTGGAACAAATATTTATTTTTTGGTTTAAAAAAGCTAATTTAATATGAGAAATGTGGTTCAAGGGGTGACGGAGAGCCTTTCTCTCTGGGCCCACACCAAGGTAAAAGAGAACCTTTCCCATTCCCCGTTTTTCCCAGCAGACTAGGCCTCCACACACCATCCCCCAGCCAGACGGATCAGGTCCTTGTTGCCTTTGGACACAGAAGATGTCCATGTCTGCTCCGTGCTGATTTCACCACTTTTTTATTCATTTAAATTTGTTCTTTAGATGTCACATGCTGGGAGAGCCTCTCTGTTTTCTAATGAAAATCACAACTTGTTGGTGTTTTGAACTAAATATAGCACAGTCCAAAATAATGGAATAACTTCCAAGAATGTTCTTAATTTGATGTAATTTGTGTAATAGTTTTTAGTTTTAAAGTTTTTCTGTGATACGTTTTGTTTAAAGAGTTTACCTAGATAAACCAACTGCTGTATGCTTTCTAAGAACTCACATCTAATTTTACCCTTCTCCTTTTACTTGGAAAGTCAAGACAGGGGTTGAAAATTAAGGGGTTTTATAAAGCTAGTCTGGTTAGCTGGTTAGCTGATTAAGTGTGCACATTGAGAGCTCCATGTTTGGAATTTGGCTTGGGACCCCAGGGTCGAAGCCCTCTTGCCCTTTACGATAAGTTCCATGAGAACTTTCTGGACCACAGGGAGTCAGCCCTGCCATTTCAGCATCTTGCCCAGGAGATAGAAAGAATGTTGTGGGGGGAAGATTGTGTGGGGGTGAAGCGGCGTTGGGGCCAACCGGCACGTTTTCCCGTGAAGGCCTTGCCGTGTGCAGCACGTGCAAGTCTTGAAAACGCAACACAAACTCCGCGACAGACTGTGATTCGCGTCTAGAAAAACAAGGCTCCGCCAGACAGCAGCTGCTGCTTCCAGTTGGGGGAATGCAGATGACACATACCAGGCCCCTGGGAAACAGGCAGATGTGCGGATATGTAGCCCACCTGAAAGTCAGCCCGCGGGAAAAAGGAACGGCCCTGCATTCGCCGACCCAAGAACCAAGGATAGCGGTGGTGTGTGCACGGTGCATTTGTCCGTTCCGCCGTCCAGGCTCGGTCCCGGGGACGGACTGTGATTTTGGCCCGCCTCGCAGAGGCCGCTGCCACGGATGACTCGATTCCTCCCCTTATCTTCCCCTGTTGTGAAGATCCAAACCTCTCAAGCTGTTCCATGAGTTATCCACAACTGCCAAATAAACACAGATTTGCAACAGCATATGGAATATTTGTAGCAGTTACTCTGCTTTGAGGGCTTTTGGTTGAGTCATTCTGGTGGTACCTGTTGTTTGCAATCAATTCCCTTTCCTCAGTTTCTTTACATTGGTCCAGCATTTACTTAATTCTTACGATTTGTCACTTACACAATTAACTAAACGAGCTCCTCAGCTAACCACAATATTGCACTTACATTGTCAATTACTGACTAGGCATACTTACATGTTTTGCATTTTTATGATTAACTGCTGGTGATCAAAATATTTATACTGGAAACTGCTAGGTCAAGTGCCGGACAAATGCTATTCTTGGCTCACTTCATGTTTTATGACATATATCGAACTTGCACATAATAAAAACTTTCATTTAAAAACTTATAATTTCATGCATGGATGCAGAGGGGTACTAACTTTAGTAGCCTCTATGCCAGTCATGTGCAAAGTGTTAAAGAAGATCTTGAACAAATGGATGTTTGATTTTGTGCTCCCACTCCCTATTATGGTTAGCTGTGTCCTGCTTTCCTTTACTCTGAATAGTTGACGTGTTCATCCTTCTGCAGAGTATCAGAGGAACCTACCTAACTCCAGTCACCCAGTCACCCTCCAGCCATCCAAGCCATGGACTCCAGCTCAGAGGGCTCAGGCAGCGCTTGGGCAAGCCCCTTCACTGACTGAGACCAGCCATACTAGTAATTGCAACATTCCTCTATCAGTCTAGATTTCTTTTCCTGGGTTGGATTGCCTTGATAAGGTGCTTTGATCATGGTGTTCTGTTCAATATCTAGTAATAAAGTACCTAGGAATTTGAGACAGGTGTCATTTGAGTTAGCTCCTCCTTATACTGTATATTTGTGGTCAGTTCTAAAGAGTGCACTTTTCAATGGCCTCTTTAGAGCAGTGTAGCCAACAAAAAAACGATTGTCTTTTCTACTGAGAGGTATTTCAATGTAGGAATGTCTATCAGGACACTGTAAATTACAGTTACATATTAAACAGTACCCTAGTTAAGTTAAATGAACGGCAGTGATGTCATCGCGAAAATACCCTTTAAAATAGGAAAATTCTAAAGAAAATGTACTTGTTTTTCCTGACAGCAAATCGGGTACAGGGTTTCTACTGTGATGCTCCAGTTTATTTTCCTCATTAGAGGACTTTATTTCGCTGGCCTGGAGCTAAACCTGAGTTAATCATGACCTCCTGCAATTTATTACCCAGGCTGTTTTAGTCTTCCCTTTGTCTCGGTGAAACGACCCAGGCTAACACATAATATTCTCATTAAATTATATGAATGAGTTTTTAGCTGGGGTGTGATAGAGCTGATCTTTGTGTGCAAGAGAACTGGTCCCCACTGCCAGAACTATATTAACTTTGCTCACAGAACCGGGGTCAAATTCAAAACATCTATACAGTCTTTGCAAAAACGATTTAGTACTGCGCATTTGTGTGTATGCATCTGGTTAAATTCCTATAAAACACTAACTGTGGAAATAAATTATTTACTGATCCTACCACAAGGCAATGATTAAGATCAGATGCAATACATACAATCTGAATGCTTGAGTTAAATGTAATTAAACCAAGAGTAATACTTACTGTCTATTCACTGTCTATACACATAACCACACACATCCACACACACACTCACACACACACACCGCACCCCCTATACACATACCCACACACATGCACACACACCGCACCCCCATACGCATACTCTCACACAAGCACACACACACACATACCCTCACACACATA
>JAOYSI010017495.1:0-11509 GCA_025775065.1 Hiodon alosoides
ACCAGAGCAATGCATGCGACTAGTTTCTCCATACAGGAGGCATCTTGAAGCTGTCATTACCAACAAAGGCTTTTGTAGAAAGTATTAATTAAATATCAGTAAGCGTGTTCAATACTTTTTCCCTGTGTCGTTTCACATTATTACACATAACTTAGTTTGCTGAGCTCATTTGTTTTGGTTTCTTTGTATGGATTACTTGGGTTGTTACCAACATCTGGTGAAAATTTCATGTAAATAGCACCTTTGGAAATATATTTACTGAGAAAAATGGTGACGTGTTCAATACTTGTTTCCCCCGCTGTATATATGGAGCTAAAAGGAGTATGTGGGATGTGTGGTCCTTGGTTTCTGTAAAAGTCATTGGAACAGTACGCTTGTAAACTTAGACTTGGTGCCAAATGAGCGACCCTCAGGGGTTCATCTTGTGTATGATGTAGACAAGGATAGTGTAAAATGACAATGCTGTATCATGTCACAGACCATCTGCTGCCTTTTCACACAGAACAAAAGTTCACTTGAAAATTTACAGTTCACTTAATCTTTAATTACAATAGAAAATGTCTGAAAAATAACTCAATTATATACTTAGGCTGAAGATTTCCAAAACTGTAAAAAAAAAATAACTAAAGCAGATTGCGTAACCCGCATAAACCACACTTTCGGTGCTTCAAATCGCCGGCCTCAAAACATCTTGTACAATGGCAAAAAATATACACTTATACTGCTGTATACATCTGCCACTATATAAAGCAACAGCTAACATAACACACAGGTAGAGAAAAGATAAAATTATATTAAATAAACCCCCCCCCCCCCCCGCTTTGATTCCCACTAATGAACAACGCTCACAGCTCTTGTATACCTGACACAAACACACCCATGGCTCACATTCATTAGCTTCGGCATATTAACAGAAAACCAGGTCATGATCTAACACGTTGGCTGCTATTTGTACACAGGACCTCGTTTATTCAAAAAAATATATGCGGATAATTATCTATTGGCTTTGAGTATTTTAGTTCAAGTGGGTGGGATCACCATTGTCACAGGGTTACTGATCAACTGAGTGACCGTACTTGTATAAATGACCTGAGAGTAAAAGAACATCTGATGTCTCCTGCGGTAGACCCAAACAGGCAGAAAATCCACTTTCCACCCGCTCAGCCTCGTTTTGTACGCCGACTTCCAGTCCAGCCCGCCAAATTTCGGTTCGCATTCGCACGGCCCGCTTCCCGAGCGCGCTCAAGGCTTCAGTCTGCTCACTCGTCCAGGCCCTCATCGTCGTCCTCCCCCACCTCCTTGGCGTCCACCTCAGCCGTGTCGGAGGACTCGTGCAGCAGGACGTACTCTCGGCTGCTGAAGCCGAACTTCAGCACGTCCTTCTCCTTCAGCTCATAGTAGCGCTGGGCCTCGATGCGCTGGTTGTTCAGGTAGGTGCCGTTGCCCGAGCCCAGGTCGATGATGTACGGCTTCACCCTTCTGCCGGTGGTGCCGTCCTGGCGCGTGAACTCCACCAACCTGGGGATAGAGAAGGAAACGCGGTTAAGCCAACAGGCACCGAAGTCAAGTCATGGAAAAAGTGGGCTCTGAACCGATTCCGAGCAACGACAAGTAATAAGTCATTTCAACAGAATGTCACTAGTAAGTGTTCACGTCACCCAATCCAGAGCTAATGCATTAACACTATATACCTCTGGGTATTATAGTGCATGCTAATTGCCTGTCTTGGTGGACGCATGATCCCCTCCCTCACCTATACTGGAACACAGCGTGCTGTTTGGAGCAGGAGGGGTGGTCGATGGGGATGTCGGCGATCTTCCTCTGCCGACCCAGCAGGTAAGCACTCTGCCGGTGTATGTACATGACCGGCAGCGGCTCATCGTTCTTAAAGGGGTAGAGCCTCCACCGCCGCTTAGGGATGCGGGCCTCAGGGGGCTCGTTGTACTTAATAACCACCCCCCGGAACGTGTTGGTGTCCTCCACTAGGGCCCCCGACAGTTCGAAATTTGGTTGCTCCTTCTCAGCAGGTGGGGGGGTGCCGGCCTGGCTCTCGTCCGGGGTGGGGCCGAAGCCAAGGGCCTCTTCGCTCTGCCCGTCGGCTTCCAGTCGGCGGCGGTTATCACGCCGGCGCTCATCATGCCGGCCCCGTTCTTCCTGCTGCTCCTGAAAGGACTGGGTGTCTCTGCCCCTCGGCCTCACCCCGGCCCGCTCGCCCCCTCCGCGCTCTCTGTGCCGCGGTCGCTCGGCTCCACGTCCCTCCTGCCGATCATTGGCCGTCTCCCACCGGTCACGCCGTCTCCTGTCCTCATCGCCACGGCGATCGTCCCGCTCCTATGAGACAGTTAACATATGCATATCTCTACCACCTCAGACAAGAAACAGAGAATTTAAGGCTGTGGAACTGGAACCAGACTGGGCTTTATTCGTGGAAAAAATGGCCAGTGACTGATTGGTTTCTGTACGAATTTGCAGTTTCTCTCAAAATAATCATCAATTAGCAACTGATCATAAAGAAACAAATGTTGCCAAAAACGCAATCCAGCAGTTTCAATGTTGCTCTCCATTATTATACACAGTTGTAGCGTTAGCCGCCCTCCAAAAGGATTTGCCAAAGTCCTAAAATATAATTAATTATATTGCTCTTTGTTGGTGTGGAAATGCTGGCTTACCATCGGGCTAGATATCCTTGCCCGAACATGGCCAACTGTAGTAAATATCCATCTAAAGATATGTGTGCATATTACCGTAAACTGGGCAGGTCGCCGCGGAAAAGCGCGGCTTTGTTAACGATGCCGATTTACTGGTAAACACAGCCTGAAGTTGAATTAACTTTACCCGCTTTATTTTAACGTCAGCACCACGAAGCGGGCTTCTGTTCCTCTGTTGTCTTGGGGACCGACTCTCCCGTCTACCTGAGGATCGCTCCCATTTTCTACCAGGTGACCTATTAGACACAAAACCATTACTTACTGGTCTTCTCCCCAATAATCTTTCGTCAGAGCATTTGACGACAACCCCCAACCGCCTTCCCACCAAACAAAAACCGCCCTAACAACACCAATAATTGCGTCTATGAAGAAAATAGTTAGCAATACACGCTGTATGCTTCATTAATTGTTAACTGAAAGGAATTCACTACAGTGTATAGATTTAACGGTACTGGTGAACAAGTTGTATAAAGTGTTACCTTACAAACAGCCAAAGATAACTGGAAAGAAATCTGGAGTAAGGATTTTTTCCAAAAATTGAAACTAGGGGAAACACTATTCTCTCGGTTCAATATACTGTCAGCTTGCTAGCTAGCACATCCACCCACCTGCTCGTTTGTCTCCTGTGGGGTACAGGGCTCGCGCTACTACGATCAGACCCCGAACTAGAGCGCCGGGATCTCTGCGGCCTGGAGGGGCTGATCTTCTCCTGTTTGATTTTAATCTTTGTTTCACGAGGGGAATCCGACCTTCTGCGTCGTCTCTCCTTCTCCATTTCCCAAGTATTTCTACAGACTTATCGTTATTTTAAAATAAGGTTCATAACACATACAAGGTATATTAAAATACGTCAATCATAAAAACCCTTACAGGGAATAGAGTCTAGCACACCAATGTCCCAACTTCACTAACCAGAGACATCCGTTTCCGATTGAACATCATCCTATTCCAACCGGTGACTTTTCAAACCTTTGTTTATCAGTTCCATTCACCGCAGCTTCTAATTGAACTTATCGAGCCCATAAGTATTCAGCCCAACGCTTTATTTAATATTTTATGCCAATGAATAAATAGTAGCTACGAAATTACAGCGCACTAGACATAATAACATGAAAATATCAGTGGTTTACATTAAATAAAATATGTTAAATATTACGCTTAAATGCATATCTACGATCATTATCATTAACAGTAAAAGGTAATATTAAATTATTTCTGTTTTAATGTCTTTCGTTTTACCTAACTGAAGGGTTCGTCTCTTCGTCGCCATGGAAACGACCAACAATATTCTTAAGGAGCCTCTTGCAACAACTGGTCCTACAAGCGTTTGGCCGTTGGAAACTTTAAGCAGTTTGTCCTATAGAGTGTGTATTAATATTGATGTATTAGTATGATTCCTACAGCCGATTCTCTTCTGAAGTACGAAACCCCTGTCTTGGTGAGCAGGAACACAGAAAAGAAGTCACCTAAGGTAAACTCGTGATTGAAAGAAAACTTCATAAATATCCTCATAGTTAGCAACTACTGCCAGCCTTGACTCTCTGTATTTGCGTTTCGTAATGTTTTCTTTATATATGCGTTTGTGTAAATATAAACATAGTTCACTTAAATAATGTAGTGTTTTACCTGATATGTATGGACCTTCATTAAAACAATATTCATCTTTTCACTTAACGCTGCTAATTTAAAAAACAATTTGTAATAAAAGGGGTTAACACAAAGCGTTCAAAACGTATTAATAATAACAGGTGAAAATGAATCGATATATCCTAAAAATCAAAGGAGACACGACGTGGTTATAGCTAACTTTTATGTGAGGTCAGTTCACCTAACAATCCCGACCTGGTGTTAGTGCCTGAAAGATATCTTAATCACTGACAGTTCTATAACAAATAGTGCTTGTTTCTTTATATTGCTTGGTCTGAACATATGGCCAAAACATCACACAACAAGTACTATAAATGCTTCCGACCAGCCACATTCTATTTAAATTTAGTTCTCGGCGCCCCTTAAATTGCCATAAGAAAATGACTCGATACTTTCCCTTTGAATGGATGACATTTGCTGTACAATTCAGGCTAGGGCTTTGAAAGTCAGTCCCCAGCAGCCAGCCATAGCAGGTCCTGTCCCACCTCCACCTAAGCCCAAAACCCCTGCAGCGGATGCCAACAAGCAGCAAACCGAGGAGATCCTCAATGCGATCCTTCCGCCCAGGTAACCCACCCTGTCTCGTGAGTGGGCTGCGGCTTCACCTCGTTTCATACCTCCGCTCGTGTGCTCTGCTTAACGCTGACTGCTCCGCTCTTATAGAGAGTGGGTGGAGAACAACCAGCTGTGGGTGCAGCAAGTATCTAGCACGCCCTGCACCCGCATGGATGTGGTGCACCTGCAGGAACAGCTGGACCTGAAGCTGCAGCAGAGGCAGGCCAGGGAGACAGGCATCTGTCCAGTCCGCAGGGAGGTCTACTCACAATGTTTTGGTACGCACCCACTGGAGCAGTGGCTGGAGAGGCCTGGATCTCAGTTTTCTACTCGTACACTAACGTTCAAAAGTTTGGGGCCACTTCGAAATTTCCTTGTTTTCCATGAAAACATGTAATGAGTTTGAATAGGACATATAGCAAAATTAATCGATATATCCTAAAAATCAAAGGAGACACGACGTGGTTATAGCTAACTTTTATGAGGTCAGTTTAAGAATAGGACATATAGTCATTGACAAAGTTAAAAACTAATGTTTTTTAATTGAAATAATTGTGTCCTTCAAACTTTGCTTTTGTCAAAGAATCCTCCATTTGTATTAATTAAAGCCTTGCAGACCTTTGGCATTATAGTCAATTTCTTGAGGTAATCTGAAGAGATTTCACCCCATGCTTCCTGAAGCAACTCCCACAAGTTGGATTGGCTTGATGGCCACTTCTTACATACCAAAGAGTCAAGCTGCTACCACAATAGCTCAATAGGTTTGAGACTGTGCTGGCCACTCCCTTATAGACAGAATACCAGCTGACTGCTTCTTTCCAACAGCTCTTTCATAGTGTGGAACTGTACTTTGGGTCATTGTCCTGTGGTAAGAGGATATTGGCGCCATCAAAACGCTGTCCACAGGGTATGGCATGGCGTTGCAAAATGTAGTGATAGCCTTCCTTCTTCAAGATCCCTTTCACCCTGTAAAAATCCCACTTTACCACCACCAGACCATCACATTGCCTCCACCATGTTTGACAGATGGCATCAGGCACTCTTTTCATTTGGTCTGCGTCTCACAGATGTTCTTCTTTGTGATCCGACTTCGATTAATCTGTCCATAACACTTTTTCCCAATATTCCTCTGTCCAGTGTCTGTGTTCTTTTGCCCATCTTAATCTTTTCCTTTTATTGGCCAGTCTGAAATATGGCTTTTTCTTTGCAACTCATCATAGAAGGCCAGCATCCTGGAGTCGCCTCTTCATTGTTGACGTTGAGAGTGGTGTTTTGCAGGTACTATTTAATGAAGCTGCCAGTTGAAGACCTGCAAGGCGTCTGTTTCTCAAACTAAACACTCTAATGTGGCCTTCCACTCCTCCTTCTATTGTGGTAATAGCCAGTTTGCGCTGTTCTGAGAATGGAGTAGTACACAGTGTTGTACGAGATCTTTAGTTTTTCGGCAATTTCTTGCATGAGATAGCCTTCATGGCTCAGAACAAGAATAGACTGCCGAATTTCAGAAAGTTCTTTGTGTCTGGCCATTTTGAGCCTTGTATTCGAACCCACAATTGCTAATGCTCCGGATACCCAACTAATCTAAAGAAGGCCAGCATTACTGCTTAAATCAGCAATCAGACTTTTCAGCTGTGCTAACAGAATTGCAAAAGGGTTTTCTAATGATCAATTAGCCTTTTAATTTAAATGATAAACTTGGGTTAGCAAACGCAACGTGCCATTGGAACACATGACTGATGTTGCTGATAGTGGGCCTCTGTACGGCTATATAGTTATTCCATTAAAAAAATCAGCCGTTTCCAGCTACAATAGTCATTTACAACATTAACGATGTCTACACTATATTTCTGATCAATTTGACTTTGTTTTAATGGACAAAAAATGAGCTTTTCTTTTGAAAACAAGTGACCCCAAACTTTTGACCGGTAGTGTAGTTATGATGCTACTATTGAACACATCGCTGATGGAAGTGATGCACTCATTTTGTTCCCTTTAAATCCTCTTTGTCCCTTGACAACAGATGAGCTGATCAGACAGGTAACTATCAACTGTGCCGAGAGGGGGTTGCTATTGCTACGGGTCCGGGACGAGATTCATATGACCATTGCCGCCTACCAGACACTGTATGAGAGCAGCGTGGCCTTCGGCATGAGGAAGGCGCTACAGGCCGAGCAGGGCAAGTCTGACATGGAAAAGAAGGTACGGAGAGGATAGGCCACAGATTCACTGATGACATATAGAGAGTATAGTAGGAGAGGGTAGGAACTAAAGAAGACCATTAGAAATATTGCAGTTTTTCTTCTCAGTTTGGGACGTAATGTGACTGTGGAGCTGAGTCCACTTGGTCGCTGGCTTATTCACTTTGCCTTCTTAGATAACGGACCTGGAAATCGAAAAGCGGGACCTGGAGCGCCTGGTGAACGAACAGAAGGCCAGATGCGAGGCCATCGAGAAGAGGGAGGCCGAGCGGCGGCAGGTGGAGGAGAAGAAGCATGCGGAGGAGATCCAGTTTATTAAGCGCACCAACCAGCAGCTCAAGGTATCAGACCCAACACCCCACACACACAGTCACATTCAGAAATGTGCACTCTCAATTTACTAGACCCCACCCAACACACAAAATCACATACAGAATTATTGGCCTTGACTAAATTCAGGAGTATCTATTCTTTCAGGCCCAGCTGGAGGGCATTATTGCCCCGAAGAAGTGACCAAGGGGACGTCCTGAAGGGCATATGTACGATGAACTACCATCTTCCAAAAGACATGAACCGATGTTTCATTTTCAATAATTAAAAGCAGTGGTCTTTTATTATCAAGAAAATAGCTTGATAGAATGCCAAGTTTAGAATGCCATCACATTATGTCTTTGTGACTTAATGAGGTGGTTTCTGTCATGCCTAATGTTTTAATGTCCATAATGTGTGTTGTAGATCACACTGTTTATTTATAAACTAGAGGAGAACCGAAGCTCTCAACCAGGTGCACGGATGACGCAAACCACTTTCGGTGTTTATTAAACTTTAGCCATTTATTAAAAACCTATTCCCAAAATAGAACAGAAGAATCTCTGAGTAATCTGTTGTCATTTCTGACACCCCTGTTGTTCAGAACCTATATGTGACAGAATGCTGCTTTAACAGCTTGCCTGGATAGGCCAATTTAGGTGCTGTAAATTACATATGATAACTCCAGTTCAGAAAACGCAGTGTTGCACAGTTAAATCTCCACTACCCTGCACAGCACCAATACTCTCCTCATTTGCCAAGGACTCAAGTGCACAGAGGAAGAGGAGACTCAAACAGATTTATTTTACACCGCCCACTCGCCCGCAGGTGGAAGGTCAGCGCTTGGACTTATTCGTTGATTTGCCCTCGGCTCCGCTGGGCCTCTTTTTGTTCTTGTTCTTGTTTTTGACGTTGTGCGTTTCGTAATACCGCACCCCCACTTTCTTCACCTTCTGAGCACGCTCCAGTCTTCTCCTCTGCAGAGTCCACACAGAGAGACAAACGTCAAAGACGAGACAGGCGAGGAAGGCTTTGGTCAAAGCACAGCAACACCTGCTTCCCCCAGTAACCACGCACAGGCTGCAGACGCAGGTCATACCTGTTTGGACGTAAGTCTGGTTTGAGGTTCCCCCCGGTCGTCTTCCTCCGCTTTTCGCTTCCTGGCCACTGGTGCTGCAGCTGTCACACAAAACACAGGAGCGATGACTGCCTGCCAACTCGCTAATCAGCCCAATGAAGAGAGCAATCTGGCCGGAAAGCACCTCCCGGCGACCCACCCCGGGCTTGGGACCCAAAACATTCAGAATCCCAAACTGCAGAGAGTGCGTGCTCCATCCTTCACCCTCATGACTAAATGAACAGGAGTAACGGGACTTTCACTGTGACACAGCAATCCATTCAACTATTTTTCATTTACTTTACAACACGTTTCTTGTCAGGATCAAGTCCTACCCCCATCTCTATAATTATTATAACCATCTTAGGCCCAAGCTCAGTGCCAAATCTGCTGTGTCCAACACCACCTCACAAATCACCATGACTACGACAAAACCTAGCCCCATCAGGGTTACCTGTAGCTTGTGGCTTCTTGACAGCGGTCGGCTGGGGTTCTATTTGCTTGTTCATCTTTTCGGCAAGAGCCTTGGGAATTCTGCAGAGTTGAGAACGTTACAGCAGGGGTCAACACACAGCATGAACCACTCTTTATTGTGACAGACTGTTCCAGTTACAGGTTATACACTATTTGTGTATCCGTTATTAAATCTTTAATTTAGGTTACATTTTCAAAATCCCCCACTGTGAACCTTCATTAAATAATTAGTTATTAAAGAGACATATCTATCCAGTTAAACAGCTGGATACTACTCACAGGAGCAAGTTAAGTACCTTGCTCAAGGATACAACAGCTGGGGTGGGATTACAAGCCTGTCACCTTAACCCCTGCAACAGCAGCTGCCGTCAATCTGTAATTTGGTCGTTTCAACAAATACATTTGGTTATGAAAGCCCTCAGAAGTATAGCAGTAGATCACAGCGGTCTAAAAGCTGACAATCCCAGATGCCTGGCATCTTCTCTACTTTATGGCCCCTTTTCAGACATGACATGACATGATCTGTGTGCTTTATAGAAAAATACATAAAAGGAGGATAAGTGGAAGGGCAAACGGACCGGATGGCTGAGAATCTCTTGGACTTGGCACGGTCCAAGAACTGCTTGTACTTGGCGATCTTCTCGTCCAGCGCGCGAATCACCTCCCGGGAACCCTTGCCCTCAGCCATGGTGGGTGGGGCTGCTGAAGTGCTGGCCTCGTCTCCTTTGCCCTGCTCGCCCTCCTCATCCTGTTCCTCCTCCTCCTCCTCCTCAGACTCAGACAGCTCGGGGAGGTCCGAGATGTCCACGGGAACCAGATCTTCTTCGCTGAACTCGGGCGCCACATTGATCTTGCCGAAGTTCTGCCTGACGCCGGACAGCAACTTGGGCACCTGTACCTCGCTGTGCTCTGTCGCAGCCTCCTGTTCACAGATCACGACGGCGGGATCCTTTGCCTCCTCGGGCTTCCTTTCAGAGAGGGCCTTGTCCACTTCCTGTTTCCCGCCCGCCTCCCTTAGCTTTCGCTGGTGCTGTGAACCAAAAAGACAGGGCACACATTCCAATGACATCCATATCCAGAAACAACTACTCTGTAATGCATACCATACGCTGGAGGTAGTGAAAACCGTTTTTACATGCTACACCTACATGTACAAAAAACCCAATGCAGAGGTAGGCGTTTTCATGCAGCGTGTTTGTACTGCATTCGGCCAGGAGGGGGCAAGATAAACTGTCGTTTGAACTGATTCTGAGAGAGCGTGTGGAGCAGCGGTATGCACGTGTGCGTGGAAGTTTGGGCCTCCTCTCCGCACCTCCTCGTCAGCCTCGGTGAAGGGGGGCTTCACAAAGAAGGGGATGCGACCCCTCTGCCAGTCGTTCAGGACCATTTTGGAGACCGTGGGTAGGTCCGGCTCTCCTCCCTGCGGCAAAGAAACGACATCTCTCAGGGGGCGTTCAACATCATGCACAAATGAGGGGAGGAGAGAAGCACACAGAGTTAGCTAATCTCAGGTTTTCCATTCATGAATCAAACTGACACTGTGCCTGGCCCGGAGTCTGACAAATGGGCAACGCTGGCTGTTTACGTTAAGGCAGAGAAAAGAAATAAACAGCCGGGCTGTGAACCCATGCTCTGGCTCAGCCCCGCCGTGCACACAAACAGGCCTGACCTTTAGGAGTTTTCCCGTGCGGAATGCCAGCTTTTCCAAGAAGTCCTCGGCCGAGCTCCAGGACGGGATGCGGTACGTCTTCCGGATGTACTCGGGCTTGGCCCGCTCCAGCACGGCGCCGATGTGCTCCTCCGGGTTCTTGATCTTCTCCACTTGGACCTGGAAAACAATGGCCCATATCGGAAACCAGTAAGAGCGACGCGGAACAAGAAGAAAAAAGGAATGCCAGAGCCTCTGGGCGTCTGGAAATCCTCTCAAAACGAAAGTCGTGCCTTCGTTTCCACAACACCTCAATCTGCGCACTTTGCAAGAAAACAGAAAATAAGATACAAGATGTGTATAGATGTTAATATTCGTCCCGGCAGATAAAAAAAAAAAAAAGGATGTAACACTGGATATTTTTGGGGGGGACAGGCACATAGAAAAGGGACTCACCACTCCTTTCAGAACAATGTCGGTCTCGCTGTCATCTGAGGGGTAGACCACGCCAGGACAGTCGATCAGAAATATGCGTCGCATCAGTGTGATGTACTGCCAAACCTTGGAGAAGACGTAATGTGCAGAGTTCGGCTTTCAGGAACAAGCACCCCTGACTTGGGTCCCTCAGGGCTTTCAGGAACCTCCGCAGGGACTCGAACCCCTAACTCGGGTCCCTCAGGGCTTTGAGGAACCACTGCAGGAACACGCACCTCTAACTTGGGTCTCTCAGGGCTTTCAGGAACCACTGCAGGGACACGCACCCCTAACTTGGGTCCCTCAGGGCTTTCAGGAACCACTGCAGGGACACGCACCCCTAACTTGGGTCCCTCAGGGCTTTCAGGAACCACTGCAG
>JAOYSI010017495.1:26431-36858 GCA_025775065.1 Hiodon alosoides
CACTGACTGCATGACCACACCACTCTGACCAACACAACACAACCCACACAGCCACACCACTCTGACCGACACAGCACAGACCGCATGACCACACCACTCTGACCGACACAACACAACCCACACAGCCACACCACTCTGACCGACACAGCACTGACCGCATGACCACACCACTCTGACCGACACAGCACAACCTGCACAACCACACCACTCTGACCGACACAGCACTGACTGCATGACCACACCACTCTGACCAACACAGCACAGACCGCATGACCACACCACTCTGACCGACACAACACAACCCACACAGCCACACCACTCTGGCCGACACAGCACTGACCGCATGACCACACCACTCTGGCGACTCAACCCCAACGTTCTGACCAACACAACACAGACCGAAAGGCTACAATGAACTGAGAGACACAGCACAGACCGCACGACCACACCGATCTGACCAAAACAGCACAGACCGAAAGGCCACACTGCACTGACAGACTCAGCACAGACCGCTCTGACCAACACAGCACAGACCATGCGACACAACCACTGCTCTGACTGACACAGCACAGACCATGTGACACAACCACCGCTCTGACAGACACAGCACAGACCATGCGACACAACCACCACTCTGACCATCACTGCTCTGGCTGGGGACTGGCATTGCCTCTCAACTTGGGAAGCTTCCGGGCCCTCACAATCGAGCCGGTTCACATAGTGCGTTGCCTTCCGTCGCCCCCTGGTGGGTTAAGCCGTCTCTTAGTGTGTAGCAAGTGCACGGGGGTCAGCCTACTCCCTGCAATCAACAGGAGAAAGCCGCAATAAACAGCAGATTTAGAAACCAGTCTGACATTAAAGAAGGATCTTACTTGTATTAAAATTCATGGAACAATATAAAAGGGATGTATACAGGAGCGATCGCTGTGAAGCCGGATTGCAGAATACTTGAAGAGGTTTTTTTCCCTCTTCTGGGTGAAGCACTGGAGGACCTGTTGTTTATTTGGTTATTCCTGGCGCCTGGGCTGGGGCAAGAGGTCACGCCATCCCTCTCACAGGCAGGTATTTCGCTCAATCAATTCCGCCGGCACCCGCGAGCCTCCCGGTAACCGTACCGGGTGGCACGGTGATTGATTCGGGCCGCCATTCTGAGTCCGCCCTGCCTGACCTCCCAAGCCCTCTGTGAGTGGGCAGTGCATTCTACCAGTCTTGCAGCGCTGCTCCTGGGCCTCATTAAAAACATTTTTCCTCTATCGCCCCCTGCCCCCCCCCATCATGCTATATTAGTTAACAAGGAAAGTGGCTTCTTATCTAAAGGCAACCCTGGCTCTTCCTCCTTAACTTTCTCTACCTTGTTTTCTCCCCCCATACTGTAGTGCAGATGGTCGTCCATAGGGAGGCCCGTTTACAGAGCCTCTCTGTTCTTGACCCTGCCTGTTCAGAGAAATAAGGGATGGCTGGCCCACTGAGACAGCCCGGGATAGGAGGACGTGCCCTATTGGTACATCACCGGCCTTCCAGCCTGACCTCCAACGTGCAATACAAATATTGTATCTGCGTCCGTATTTGGAGGGCTGTGCCCTCTGGGGACTGGGGGGTGTCTAAAAAGGGTGTCCGAAACTGAAGACTGAATAAATAAATAAAGGTGTTTAAAACCCCCCTGTGTTTGGTGAAAAACAGGAGGCTGCAGCAGCAGAAAGATTTTTTTAAAGCTAGTAGTAAAACCGCAGGGCCGGGAAAAAGCAAAATGATTGGTCATAAACAATACAATTACACGATTACTCCCTCACTGTTATTCAGCTCAGCCATAATATGCTGTGGCAGGAATTATAAACATTTTCTTTCCGTTGCAAACATTTGAACTGTGCTTCTTCGCTAGACAAATACCAGATGCAGAAGATGCTACAGGCTAAAAGGTGCTTGCCTCTTTAAATCTACCACATGAGCCACGAACAGCAACAAGGGGCCGGTATAAGATATCACATTTCCGTGCAGTCACCTCAAATTGAAGCGCCTTATCTAATAATTGTGTTTAACAGTTGTGGATAATATTTCATTACGGTTCATTAGCAGAGGTTCTGCTTTGAGTCAAAGCTGGATAGCCGAGGCCATGGAGGAGTGTGGCTTCAGTGGGTCTGACTAAACAAAAGGAAACAGGCTTTCATTCTCGTTTGAGCGAGAGGCGAGGAGCTGCTTTCCAAATGGACTTTTATAGCAGCGAAACACCTTAGTGGCTCAAAAGTCCATTCAAGGAGATGGAGTCCTCCAAAGCGCTGCCCTCTGTCGCCCTGAGATGGAGTCCTCCAAAGGGTCCCCCTCTTTTGTTCTGAGGTGGAGTCCTCCAAAGCCTCACCATCTTTCCCTCTGAGGTGGAGTCCTCCAAAGCGTTGCCCCCTTTTGTTCTGAGATGGAATCCTCCAAAGGCCCCCCCCCTCGTTCTGAGGTGGAGTCCTCAAAAGCCTCACCCTCTCTCCCTCTGAGATGGAGTCCTCCAAAGCCTCACCCTCTTTCCCTCTGAGATGGAGTCCTCCAAAACCTCCTCCTCTCTCATTCTGAGATGGAGTCCTCCAAAGCATTGCCCTCTCTTGCTCTGAGATGGAGTCCTCCAAAGCCTCCCCCTCTCTCATTCTGAGATGGAGTCCTCCAAAGCCTCCCCCTCTCTCATTCTGAGATGGAGTCCTCCAAAGCATTGCCCTCTCTTGTTCTGAGATGGAGTCCTCCAAAGCGTTGCCGTCTCTTGTTCTGATATACGCTTTGGAGAACTCTTTAAATTCAGCCGGAACTGTCTATCCTTTCCTTTATTTCCTTCCTCTTAATCTTCAAATGGCAGTGAAACACTGGTCATTTTAAGTCTTGATCTTCATAAGACTGTGAATTATTTCACCGTTAATTAAGCTTTATACTTAATCAGCCACTTTAAAAGGCTGGCAGGCTTCTACCTAACTGTCAACTGTGGTTGTCTTACCATGTCTTACCTCTCTCGACTGACAGCCCATGGTGGCTGCCAACTATAGTGGGTGGGGACTAGCGATGTTTTCTCCCGTATGGGCTTATGGAGCGGAAGTCACTCCATATACCACATTTGTACACAGGGAGAGTGTTGTATATACCCCATTTGTAAACAGGGAGAGTGTTGTGTATATACCCCATTTTTACACAGGGAGAGTTTTGTATATACCTCATTTGTACTCAGAGAGAGTGCTGTATAGATCCCATTTGTGTACAGGGAGAGTTTTGTATTCATCCCGTTTGTACACAAGGAGAGTGTTATATAGATCCCATTTATACACGGAGAGTTTTGTATTTACCCCCTTTGTACACTGGGAGAGTTTTGTATTTACCCCGTTTGTAAACACAGGGAGAGTGTTGTGCGTCTAACGGGGTTGGGTTGTTAACGGTAGGAAATACCGTTAAGGGGGAAAAAAATGATGTAAAAATGATGTAATTATGCTTGTGTCTTTTGAGTGGACGTGTTTGCTAATGTGTTTTATCCTCTGTTTATTTTGCTTTCCTAACACCCCCACCCCAAAATCTTCCTCTTCCTTGGAGCGGCGCCTGCCACAGCTGCAGTTTTCACACCACATAAATCTCTGCATTATCTGTTGGCCGGACCGCCGGAGGGCGTACGCCGAGCATGCTCCGTTAATTAACCATGTTCACTGGGCCAGATGTAGGACATGTCAACCGCTGCGTAGTTTCCCTGGAAGCCACATTAAAGCCAGTGCTAGTTTACACCCTGTACGGAGCCCCCTATGGGGGGGCGTGTCACGCCGGCTTGTCATGACATTGCCGTCGCCATGGCGGCCGCTGGTTGGACACGACGGGCACCGGCGCTCGGTTTTTGCCGTTAGCGCTGAAGCAACAAATCATAAAAACAGGCTATAAAAGAGAACGCAAAGTACATTCTGGCTGCCTGCTTCCGTCGTTAAAGGGAAAATCTGCTGCTTTTCCGGATGCTTTCAATTATGCAAAGAAGTGGGTTCCGACCACCGTTTTTTTTTTAATCGCATAATTGCGTCTAACACAGGGAGCTCTGCGTCATATCAATAAAATGTGTTTTTTTGCAATGACCAGGGATCAAAATCGATGTTTCTCGACACTAGTGAAATGGGATTTATTACGAGTTTGGTCTTGTCGTGTCGTTTCCTCGGCTTCCCGCTTCACCATGTGTTTCATCTGGGCAGATAAATATCTAAAATGAAACATTTGGGAGCAATTACAGGAAAATTTGCACCAAACTCTAAATTACTTTACTTCTAAGGATCTTTTGATTAAATAATATCAATGTTTCCTGGATGGTAGTCACAGACTGCAAACAGTTAGAGACTACATGACCTAATGGACAATATCGCACTGCACCTTTGAAGGATTTTCATTTTTATTTCTAACAATAGCTTCAGACATGCATGACCGCACAACCCTATTAGGTTGTAAATGGACAAAAAAAATTAGCATTTTCTTACAGCCTGGCATTTCAGATCACACGCACAGGATGAAGGAAACTATGCAAACCATCCTCTAGTGTTTAAAGTAACAATAAAATAATTACCTCCTGATAAGAAAAATATGTGCAGTGTGTGTGTGCGCGTGCTTGTCTGCAATGGTGCCCGTGCGTGTCTGCGTGCGTGTGTTGTGTGTGCCCGTGCGTATCTGCGTGCGTGCGTTGTGTGAACTTCTGGGAAAGGGTAAGAGGTAATCTGAAGGGGAAGGGAAAGTGCTCCCGCCTGTGCTCTTGTGATCTTTCGGCGCTCCTGGTTCCGCTGAGCTTGGACACTCGAGTGCCAGGGTACTTTCTCCCAGAAGCTGACAGAGGCGGGTCCGTCTGTAGTCCATCCAAAGCAAATATACGTCTCCATCACCAAGGGCACCAATGAACCGTCCCAGGTCTCGGGCCCCTTTCGCATCACGTCAGCGCATCTGGTCGGCAGCGCCGTAGTCTTGGCTACACGGGCGTCGAGCGAAAGCAGGGAGAGCAGAGCATCAATAGTTGGAAAGTAGACAACCTCTTTACAGGGGAGGAAAACAAAGTGACCTGCATTGTGTTAAGATGAGGTCGTCCTCCCATCTGATAGAAACTCCCAAGTGTGCTCCGTGTGCTCGGCCTGGGATGTGGCTCTGTGGTTTGAATGGTTGCATGTATGCTGTAATATATAGGCTTTTCCTCCCCAGTCAGATGCAAAACAGGCACCTGCTAAAATAATTGACATCTTCAACCAGACCCCCCGGGCTTGATTGTATTTTTACCCTCATGACTCTGCATTGTTGCATTTCTACGCAACAAATTTCCCCTATCGCGAAATCGCTATAGTGTGCGCATGTTCCCTCCCAAGACTAATCAACCAGTAGGACAGTGGCCCAGTAAATGAGCCCTGGATGTTCTGGTGACCTTGGTGCGAGAGCTCAGGTTCAGTGACTTTGCCTGGCTCCCCCTAGCTGTGTAGAGCAGATGTGGCCAATTGGAATAAAGACTCTTTCCCCTCCACAAACAGTCAAGCCAACCAACAGGAACCCCCAGATGTGCAATTTGGTTGTTTGACAGGAAATACAGAGACATCTACGTACAGAGACTCATAAGCATGATATGGGGGGATTGTTGTGGACACTGTAGGCATCTGTACAAGGTGACTACTCGACGAGTTGCAACACATCTGTGTGTGTGTCTGGAGGAAGATACACACCATATGTGATCTTTGTTAAATTCCTTTGTGATGATGGTAATCATCCCTAATTTGTTAGTTTTGTGCTACTTACAATAAACTGCCATGTGTTCACCGGCGCTGCAGCAGGGGTATCCGGAGGGTTGGACTGGCGGTGTGCAGAGTCAGGGCTGGGGGGATGGGGGAAGAGCCCTGGGAGACAACAAGCGGGTTGAGCACTATAACACCGTAATTAGAACGCAGACTAGCGGGATTGCTGTGTGATGAATGGCACTCACGTGCTCACAGTTTGTTCTCATGAGTTTTGTTCTCATTCCCTGAGAAAGTCAGCCTAGATGACTCACGACCCTTCCCTTTTCACTACACTTTTATGTGGATCTTATGCTTTTTCTCTGACGGCAATCCCAGAAAGAATTGAGCTGTATCTAAAGGACAGCATAAACTTTGTGTCATAATCTGCAGAAGTCCAGGGCTTCCCAACATTACCTTAAAATGGACCGGTCCAGGCCCATGACCCATCCATGATAAGGCACAATGTTCTCAGTTCGACTGTGACCTCACTTTTGTTTGTGTGTCCAGAGAGTAGAGCGTACATGCGTTGACACTGACTGCAGCCAAAGAGAGGCCACCATGAGCAGGGACGTGACTTCCTGTGGCCTGTCTCCAGTTTTTATCGGGTGCCCTTTTAAAGCAGATTGTGTCCACAGAGCAGGCTTTTATATGTGACCTCATGTTTAGAGAAAACACAAGTGATATGCCCCCGTCCACCATCCTATCTATAGCAGGGATGAATAAGAGGCTTGTTTCTGAATTTGGTTTGACCTCCACAGGGAGTTTATAGCTGAGGCACAGAACCCCACATCTCACCTACCGCTTGGACTCTGTCGGGCTGTCTTCACCTGGGGCATTACATAGTTCCATGGGATCGGCACAAAATTTAACTCCAAGGCAAAAGGTGATACTATGTCTGTATGTCTTCTTAAGAACTTCCTTAGCCTGCACAAGCCCTTGACCTTAACCCCATCCAACACCTTTGAGATTAATAGGAATGGCAACTGCAAGCCAGCAGGGCCTAACATGAATGGCAGCAATGATCCAACATCTAGTGGAAAGCCTTCTCGGAAGAGTAGAGGCTGTTATGGAGGCAAAGGGGCACTAAATCCATATGAATGCCCATGATTTTGTAATGAGATCGACGAGCAGGTGTCCACATACTTTTGGCTATGTAGTGTAAATAGAGATGAGGACAGAGGGACTGCCTGCCAGACTGATGTGCTAAAGCTGTGACGAATATACGTTAATGATGACCTAAATCCCAGGATGTTTTGAAAATGAAGCTAAATCAGACGTTCGATGTGGAAGGTCCCTGTTTCTCTGCATGTCTTGTGCTGACCTCACATCTGGCCCAAACATGCCGTTTTGCCTTCTTACCCTGCAAATCCATCTGTGATTGGAGCTTCTGTCCAGCCGGGCGGAGACAGAATGGGGCGAAAGAGAAGTGTGACCCTCTACCCACCCCCCCGATGATGGAACCTATCCAGGTTACTCCTACGCAGGCCTAGATGAAAGATAAACCCTTTCTTTTAATTTATTAAGTGAGAGCATGGGCTGCCATAGGAAGGGCAGGCCATCAGCGCAATGCCGATGTTCCAAGTCTTAATCCTCCTGCTCTGCTATTCCGTCACTCGCCGCACCAGATGGGGGTAGATGGATTGTGATGACTGTGTCTGAGATTGAATAATAAATACAGAGCATGACTGAGCCTGGAAGATTTACCCTGCCGCTTTCCGGAGGCCTGGTTAAATGAACAGTCCAAGGACCTGTAACCTTAAGTGCCATGACCTTCTCCCTATGAGTGAAACGGCGTTCTCCCTACAAGTGAAAAAACGTCCTCCCTACAAGTGACTCGGCATTCTCCCTACAAGTGAAAAAGCATTCCCTCTACAAGGGAAACAGCGTTCACCCTACAGGTGAAAAAGCGTTCTCCCTACAAGTGAAAAAGCATTCCCTCTACAAGGGAAATAGCGTTCTCCCTACATGTGAAACGCCGTTCTCTGTAGATGAGAGTTGCGATTTCTCTACAAGTGTAATAGCATTCTCACAACGAGTGAAACAACCTTCTCACTACAAGTGAAACCGTGTTCTCCCTACATGTGAAAAAACGTTCTCTCTAAAAGTGAAGCAGCGTTTTCCGTACATGTAAAACGGCGTTCTCCCTACGAGTGAAACAGCGTTCTTTCTACAAGTTAAATAGTTTTCTCGCTAATAGTGAAACAAAGCTTTCTCTACAAGTGAAATGGTTTTCTCCCTACAAGTGAAAAAACATTCTCTTTACAAGTGAAACAGTTTTCTCCCTACAAGTGAGACGGCGTTCTCCCTACATGTGAAACGGCATTCTCTCTACATGTGAACCAGTGTTCTCCCTTCAAGTGAAACAGTGTTTCCGCTACAAGTGAGGCAGAGTTCTCTCTACAAGTTAAACTGTGTTCTCCCTACATGTGAAATGGCGTTCACCCTATGAGTGAAAAAGCTTTTGCTCTACAAAAAAAAAAAAAACTTCTCTCTACAAGTGAAACAGTGTTCTCCCTACAAGTGAGTAAACGTTCTTCCTACAAGTGAAATGGCGTTCTTCCTACATGTGAAACTTCATTCACCCTATGAGTGAAAAAGCGTTCCCTCTACAAGTGAAGCAGCGTTCTCCCTAAAAGTGAAACCGTGTTCTCTCTACAATTGAATCAGTGTTCTCCCTACATGTGAGTTGGCATTCTTCCTACTAGTGAAAAAACGTTCTCTCTACAAGTGAGACAGTGTTTTCCCTACATGTGAAAAGGTGTTCTCCCTGCATCTGAAACAGCCTTCTCCGTATAAGTGAAGTAGCGTTCTTCCTACAAGTAAAACAGCCTTCTCTCTACAAATAAAACCGCGTTCTTCCTAAAATTGAAACAGTATTATCCCTAGAAGTGAAACACCCTTCTTCCTAGAAGTGAAAAAGTGTTCTCTCTTCAAGTGAAACAGCCTTCTCTCTACAAGTGAAAAAGCCTTCTCCCTACAAGTGAAACCGTGTTCTCCCTACAAGTGAGTCTGCCTTCTCCCAACAAGTGAAACAGCGTTCTCCATACATGTGAAATGGCGTTCTCCCCACGAGTATAACAGCGTTCTCTCTACAAGTGAAACAGCGTTCTCCTTACAAGTGAAAAAACATTCTCTCTACAAGTGAGATGGCGTTCTCACTGTAAATGAGACAGCGTTCTTTCTACAAGTAAAACAGCCTTCTCTCCACAAATAAAATAGCCTTCTCCCTACAAGTGAAACAGCGTTCTCCCTACAATTGCCATGGCCTTCTCCGTACGAGTGCCACAGAAGAAATTGGCTCATTATTAAAACACATGCTGTTTTAGGTAGGCCACCCTGAAAATCTATTCAAAGGGTATGATGCACAACTGTGAGAAGATTATTCCTTTCCACTGGACATGAACTTTCAGGTGGGATTTTCTATTTGAACTGAGCTACTTTCACTCAAAGAAAATTACAGATGATTCTAAGATATCCAGAGGAAACGATTTCTGACATTGATAAAAATTCCAAAAGGTCAAATATGGTTAATCAACCGACATAAATACTATCTTGTGTTACGAAAAGGGTGGCTTGCCAAGGATTAGGTCAAAGTGAACCAGCTCAGCCGGGTCATGGCTGACGTCAGGGGAAGGCGGTTCTGCGTCAGGGTAGCTAATCCCAAATTGTCAGAATCTCAGTTCCTCCTAAATCTCACGGCACCGCCATTCATCAACCCCACCTGTCATTCAGTCTTTGATTGAAGGGCTTGGATTAGAGGAAATAAAAAAAAAATTACCTGTGATCTTCAAATGTCAAGTCAATGCACCTTTAAAACCAGCTGTGGTCAAAGTGGATTTGCTCTCCACCCATTGGGTGTAGTGGGGGGGGTTTAAGACGATAAAAATTCCTTCATTTTCTTGATGGATAGAAATGACATTCAATGTAACAGGGGCATTTGTCAAAGCATATAAAATTTGCAAAGGAGAGATGGAAAATGCTGAAAATCGCCGTGGGACCAGGGGAGAGAGTAAGCTAAGATATGCTGGCCTGCTTTGCTCTCTGAATTCTTCCCAGCGTGCCAGGAGTGTGGCTTGGCAGACACACTATCCCTCTTTTTCCCCTGCCCTTCATCTTCCCAACCGGAGCTGCTGGGCCTCGCAGCACCTAGCACAGCGCAGAACACTGTCTGCCGGGACTCTGTTAGTGAGGGATGGGCTGTGAAGTGGCGTTGGAAGGAAAGAGTAAATTAATGACCCCCATTGACCAAAATCATGCCCCTTTACAAGGGGTTTAGCACTCTACACTTCATATATACTGTCTGATATACACATTCAATACAAGCCTATAAATCTGAGTATTTAAATAAGTCCCGCTTTTAAAGGATATTTGCTCATTGAGTCTACTGGACAAGCACAGATTGTTCTTTCCCCCAAATTTTAACAATTAGATTAAATTGGTTTCTTTTTCAGTTTGTATTTTACTTCAACATTTTTAAAATCTAGCCCGGGATGCCATACAACATCAACAAAGAAGCAGAAAAGGCCTTTTTTTTTGACTATGCAAACCAGACCCTATGGTAGCCATTCAGCAATTACCGATTCTGTTTGGTTTCGAATTCCAGAGCCGGACCAAGTGCTCATGAGCGGGGGGGGGGGGGGCCGCCCCGCCGGGGGCGGGGGGGGGGGGGGGGGGGTGGGTGGGGTGGGGGTTTGGTGT
>JAOYSI010017505.1:0-36855 GCA_025775065.1 Hiodon alosoides
CCCCCCCGTGTGTCTACAGCCTTTAATTGTAGTGTTAGAGATGCTTTGTAATTACAGAGTGAACAGCTCCTCTTTTAAACGCCTGCGGCTGATACTGACACGCACACCAACGTGCTCCCACACACCCCACAGAGTAACAACACGCTGACAAACTGTGCCCTTGAATGAAGGGGGAAACGGGCTGGAAATCCACCAATCAATTGGGATAAATGGGGGAGGTCGGGCCACCTCACAAAAGCCCCCCGGTCTGCTTTATGTTACCCCTGACTGGATTTCCTTCCATGCTACCCTTAGGCTCCCCGTGAACTGCGCACAGCTAAAAGACAGCTGATTACACATACACAGCGGTATCAAATTTCACACTTCCTGTGGGGAATTTATTACGTTGCATCTTCACTTGCTTCTGTAAAGTTATGGACATGTGTCAACGAAAGTCTTCACGATTGAGCACTGCTCCTTTTTTCCCCTCAATGTCCTCAGCATATATATACATACACACACATTCTCGCACTAACCACTACATTCTGGGATCATTAGCCACCCCTCCGAAAAACTAGTGGTTCTTACCCAAGGTCCCGACCTGAAGAACCGTTTCCTGGCTGTTACCACCAGTGCAGCTGTTTTAGGCCCAAAGCATTCCGCAGGACACCCCAACAAACTCACCAAATCAGACTGACTTTTTGCTGGGTTTATATGAAAACACTGAAAACTTTCAGGGGGTTTTATAGACCGGTGGCTGAGCCAAATCAATCCTTTCCTCTTTTATTTTAGCCAGCTCATGAATTTAAAAAAAATCCCTGCCTTTGTGTCTTTAACAAGAAGATGTGCCTCTATTCATTGTTGTTTGTGAAGTTTATCGTTTATGTCTCAAATAATTTCTCTGCAAGTATGTGCACCAAGCAAGGAAAGTATACTGTGTTGTCCTTTGGTTTCCCGGAATTCCTATCTAGGACCATGAATGCTACTTCTTCTGACATATTGCACAAGCAATGTAAACAAACTGATGGGTAAACAATGTATTATCTAGCTACGAAAGGAGGTAAATCAGGTCTTTGCTTAACGTTTCGACATTGAACCACAGGCCACCCTTTAAAAAAAAGAAAAAGGGTAGGCTTTGACAGATCACTCTAATGTTACTTCAATTTATTTAATTAGCTCAGCGGGACATAAAGTCTGCAACAAAACAGTGAAGTAAGCTCTCGCAAGGTTAACAAATCATACACACACACACACACACACCAAAACAACACCTCTCTTGTGAATTCATAGAGACAAGGAGGAGTCCCCCCAAAGCACTTTAAACATGCTTCATTGGAAAATAATAAATACAGTACTGAAAATTGTATAAATATAATAATAATGTAATGACAAGCATTTATAGGAGCAATACTCCTGAAGCATTCCCCAGTGGCGCTAAAGCAGTAAAGCCCCACAGTCATTTTAAAGCCCCACAGTCATTTTAAAGCCCCACAGCCATTTAAAAGTCCCACAGCCTTGAGCATGGCCCTAAGATCGGAATGAACGTTTGAGATATGAACAGTCAAAAAAATCACTCAGCGCCCGGTTCACCAGGAGAGCCAACCTTACAGCAAAACAAGCAGTCTTTTCACTTCTTTTATTTAATTCTACACTCAATTAGATTTCAGGAATGAAACCTGGTTTCATTTAGAGAGATTTTGGCCTAATCTGAGTTTAGAGCAATGCCTGAATTTGTAAAGTAATAAACTGAGGCTCTTTGCCTAGTTTTCCTCTTGTACTGGAATTAACAGAAAATCCACAGGTCTGAGGGCTAATGCCAACGCAAAGGCAATTACTTTTATCTAATTCCAAAGCATAATCCGACATTAACCAGACAAAGCAAACGCCACAAGACTCTTATTCCATTAAAGTCAAGCAAAACTACACATTCCATGCTAACAGGTACAAAAAATATATATATATTACAATGAGCGTTTTAGTTTAAAAAAAAAAAAAAAAACCTCCGCCATTTTCCAATTTCTCTTAGAGGGAAAACCCACAATCAGAGACGGCCTCAATCAGCCACCGACGTTAAACCCGGGTGTACGCATTTAGAAAGATCGTGGCAGTTCTGTGAGGATGACTGAACCCACCCAGCTGCTTCACGGCAGTCTTCCACACCCTATGGATGAGGGTCGGCAGCTGGACTGGGGAGCACTGCCAACATCTGTTTTCAGGAATCAGCTCCGTGATTCTCCTCTTAGAAATGCGTTGCTAACCAAAGCCTGGCGGAGGAAACCAGGAAAACAAAAGGGCCATGTTTGCCTCCAAGCCCAAATAACCCTCCTTAGCTGACTATTTTTAACATCTGCCGGAACCAAAAAGTGGCGGTAATAAGTGTTTATTGGGGGAGGGGGTGTAGAATTGCCAGGCGGAGGTGGTGTTTTGTCTCAAACACAACATTTGTAGTCAGACACAGCCATACACACATGGGTATCTATTGGCCAGTTAGTGAGTCTGAGATGAGGGAAAGGAAGCAAGACAACTGTGAGACGCTGACCGGGGCTTTCTCTCAACGCAGTCGCCGAGCACAGGTGGAGGCAGACGCATCCAACCTGACCCTTGTGATTTGCAGCTCCACGTTGTCCTGGATGCAGAAACGAGCACAGGTCCCGTGAAAACGTTTGCTTTGCCTTTAAGCAGGCTGTAACCATTGTTAGGCCAAGCGCTTTGGCGTTCCTTGACCTTGGCTTGTTTGCACCCTGCACAAGGATTCAAGGGACGTATCTAAAATGTGACCCCTTTAATACCTGCCTTGAAAGCATGGGGGGGCGGACACGGTGTGCTAATATTTGGACACGAGGTTCCGTCTTCCGTTTTATGGAGGGCTCTTCTATACACAACGGTGGTGGGGTTGTCTTAAGAGAACGGCAGCATAGTTGCACATTTCAATTCAGATCCCGAGCTGGTGCCTAGATGTGGGAGCGAACCCCAAAAAGTTTAGGACTTTGTCCGGGTGGAGAGGTTTTTTCCTCCCCCTCAAAGCATCTCCCCCAAAACGCCTCTCCTTTCTTTCTTTTCAGGAATTTAAATTTGAGGTTCCCTGGATCCTTTCCCCATAGTTCACCAGGGCACAGCGCCAACACATTTTATAAGGTCACCATTACAAGCAGTTATCCATAGAGAGGATTCAGCGAGCATATATTTTAGAGACAGATACAGGCAAGAGGGGAAACAGAGAACGGGAGAAAAATCATTCATTGCCTGTTTGTGATGTGCCTGTCAGGTTTTTGCTAGTTAAGAGTTCACAGAATGTACAGGATTTTAGAACTAGGCTCAGCGCCCCGTCTTCTTGTTTGTTTTTGCATCCAGTCCTCTGCAAACGGCCACAACGAAATCCCGTTTGGTGAAAAGTGAGTGAGAACAAACGTGCTCCACTTCCTCTGAGAAACTGCCCCGCTGCAACTTCCAGCCGCGTGCAACGGCCGACGGAGAAGCCAGGCATGTGCGAATGATTTCGAGAGACATCAGCTCTCAGAAAAGCACTCCGGCACTCCCTTTTTATTTCCTGGTCTCTGCAAGAAGCAAAAGAGGCAGCGCTCCACTGCAGACAACAAAGAGTAAACGAAGAACATCTTACTCAGATTTAGAGGATCTCCCTATTCCGTTCACGGGTCACTTGGAGCTGAAACGTGCTTAGGTCTTGGTGCAGCCAAATACCGTATTTATACTGCCGTTGGCATAATAATGTCTTTTAATAACAAGTCACCTCTTCTGTTTCAAAAAGGCATACTTTGGGTTGCCAAATGAAAATGTATACAAGAAAACTCACACTCGAACCCTCGATGGAACACCATAGGCCGTCATTATTACCTTAACTGTCTCTGGAGAGCGCAAATTTGAGAAGAACATTTTTGAGAAGCCTATCTAATGGGACTGCTGTAATTTATGAAGCAGCATGAACTAATGTTTCGATTCATGAAATTCATATTTCTTTATAAAGAAAATTCCTACGGAACGCTATCTGGAACATTTTTTTTTTAATTATACTAGCAGGAAAACTACGAAAAATAATATGAGCAACAGACGCAAAACTACCTTCTTATAGAGCAAGGCTTTATAAATTGTCTTCTTCTTAATTCTGGAGAAGGGATTACTAGTCCATACTTTACTGAACTGAAGCATTTATTTTTAAGGAGGGTATTTACATCAATTTTAAAAACATAACTATTGGAAACATAATGCCAAAAATTTACTGGAAGTAGGAATTCAACATAGGTAATTTAAAAAAAAAAACACGGGAACTTGGAAATCATATCAAGGGTTATCCCTTGGCTTAAGCGTGGATTAGTTGTGCATGAAGTCTGAATTCTCAAACACAACCCCCAGGAAATGTTTTGAAACCTTGGATTTCAGCTAAGAGCTCAATATGCATTCTCCGATTGGATTTCTTCAAAGATCTGGCCAACAGAGTTTTTTTCCTGCTCAGAATCAACTCAAGGTGTTCCAGTGTTGCATTTGTTCCATGAACTGGCATGACCATCTTTGGGCTGCTTATTACATAAGCACTTACAGCTGCAGAAATGACAAGGAGGAATGGGAAGAAGTTAACTTAGCGATGTTTCCTATTGAAACAACACAGTCACACGTTTTCAGCAGCAAGTAACAGAAAGCTGAGAGAACTGAAAAACAATTAAGACATTTCGCCTCCAAACGCAAAGTGCACATAAGGCAGTTCCTCGTTAGGATTTTTTCATTTCAGTTACACTCAATTTGGTCCTCTGCGAACGACAACAGCACCCCCACAAAAACACGCTCGGATAGTAATTGGCAAACCTCTGTTTCGCGAAGAAACCCCGTTCCAAGTTTCACTAATTCTCAAGTGTTAATTTTTCACAGTTTTATCAGATCGCGTCACTTGTCTGTTATCAGGGGGAATTCAAAGCGATTAACAGAAGAGAAAACCTCATACCAGCCATTTTTCTAAGACTGAGAGAAGATGGCACAGGATGGCATTTGCCTTAGCCTGTACCGCTGACATGTAATCAAGGAAGCTGGCAGGACAGAGGTTCATCAAATGAAGAGAGGAAGAATAATGCCGGGTTCGACATTAAACGTTGTGTCAACTTCTCCGACCAGATCAATTCCCCAGCATATTTCTTAATTAAGAAGCAGATCAGCGTCTTCTCAATTTAGGGCTATGCAGCAGTGCAGCAGGTAACGTTAGCCAGATGTTACAGTAGAAAGTGGCCCATGTCACCGTAGCTATTCATCTGCATTTGACCTCAGACACACATTTAGCCTCTGACACAAATCTCCTCGCCTGTAATTTTATATTAAGTTAAATTATAAAATGCTAAGTGTTTTGTCAAATCATATTTAATAATAGTTCTTTACTGATTCCACAGTTCGTGCCTGACCATTTAGATTTTTTCAACGTTGAGTCCTGTCAAGGAGATCTTCATGCTGATGCAGGCAAAAACTAGAGGGCCAGCTACGGGGAACATATCTTAGGTCAAAATGGTTCGCCTAACAGCAAGAACATGCCACGCTCCCTACAGCTCAGGGACATCCTCTGTGCGAGCCCAGTACTTAGTTCCCCTTTCCAGAACTTGCCGCAAAAAATGGCCTCTGAGCGAGCGGCTCCTGTGTTAAGACCTCCAAGTAACAAAGCCTGTAGGTTTGACAAGGCCTGAGTGCCTGTACGTAGAAAATAAAAAAAATGTCAAAATGGAGAACGTTTGGTGAACATTTGAATACTGTGCGTATATAAATGGCCTCAGAGAGTCGTGAATGGAAGTCTAACCCTAGGATGACTTCTCATCATATAAAATGAAAGCCACTGTAATTTCTTCTCTTACACAGCCGCTTTGCTCTTTTATTACCGGAGCTATTCAAGGGCCGCGTTTAGGATGCAACCATTCTCTGCACTGTTCTAAAAAACACCACGACAGCCGCAAGACTTTGGAAGGAAGAGAAAGGCGGTAAATTACAGGTCTTTTTTTTGGGTGGGGGATCAGTCCTTTCTGTGATTCCATACTAAACCTTCCATTGGAAACAATACAGTATCCTAGCACCCCAGAAACTCCACAGAGAACACAAACACAGCTCAGTGGGATCCTATTGGCTTGTCTGCTGACCACGCCCTGATTCTTGTTATTTTCCATCTCCACTGCTAGCGCCCACCCACCCCACAAAATACAAGACCACATCCTCCCATGATGCAAACACAGACCACAAACACAAAGCCTTGTAACGGTATCCATTACTCATAGCTACATGGCAAACAGATATCAGATATCAAAAACACAAATGATCAATATGCTGTTACATCTGTCGTCAGTGTCAAAGGGAACTTTAAGAGATTACTTGCTGCTGTTTACACAGGCGGTTGCAAATTTAAGGCAAATGTTTTGCATTACCCTATACTCAGAAAAGGAAAAAAAAAAGCAATTCTCAACTGGATTCAAGGAGGGAGTTGTCTGGCTGACAGAGGCTATCTTGCTCATAGGGGACATGTTTTTTTTTTTTTTAAAAGGACATTTCTTTTCAGCACAGTGGCTGAGTAGGTCAGTCACTCCCCCCTCAATACCCTCTGGTGTAATATCAGGTATATTGTGCTCCTCGGAAATTTGAATTGAAATAATCTGTTTAAAGACTGGCTCAGGGCACATGCTTTCCATAAAACATTTGACGTCTGTCATGTGACCCACGAACTGCGTGTGACTAAGCTCAGAGAAATGCATATCTTTATATGGATTTCGAAATTAGGGAAACCGACTCAATCCCACCCCCATCCGCCCTCAGTCCTCCGCCCTCCGCCTCCTCTCCCATACCTACTCTGACACTCCCTGTCCATCAGACCAAACCTTCTCTTTGTATACTATCAAAGCCGGCTATGGACCAAGGGGGTGCCATTATCCTAATCGCTGTTTAACTGCTCCCCAAAGTGATATGCTGACAATAACTGCAGATCATCCCTTAGACCCACTGGCACAGGCAGTGGGGCACAGTTCCCCTTGCACATGCTGGCACACACACACACACACACACACACACACACACACACACACAGCTAAAACAAACGCAACTTCTCTTCTCCACTACCTGCCTTAACTGTCCAATCCCTTCCATGCTCACAGCAGACAACATCAGCGCCACCGGAGGTTGAGCACAGCGACATTCGACCATAACGGAGAATAAGGCCCAGGAGGCCCTTTAAGCCTTAACTGCTCAGAGAAGAGCTTGCACTTCTGATCACCACCGAAACATTGTTGCTGCCCCCAAAGCCCAATCACGTTGTGTGCCAGGCATGTTTTGGTGCAGTACCATTGACACAGCAAATGGCTGTATGTGTGTGCCGACAGCTGACTCCCAGCTGTGAACCTATGGACTCTAATCAACCTGACGTGTTTCCCTCTGTCTCTGACTTTGACGTAACGATGATTGTAAAAACAGCGCTTTTCAGGTTGACCTGAATCAAGGGAGATTTAAGGATGCAGGTGAACAAGATTAACTTGCTAGGCCTTCCTGCCTGACAACTCACTCTAAGCAAGTAGAGATAAGAGTTAGCACGGACAACCAGTGATCCTAGGGCCATATTTAGTCCGGAGAAGGAAAATATTATGACAGGACGTCAGCCGTCAAACGGCCTTTTTTTCTGCAACTAAGTGCTCCTGAGGGGTTTTAAAAACCAGTTTGCACAAATATTAGGAAGTCTACTAACGGAAGTAGGCTACTCATAAACAATAACCCAGTGACTTTCGTAGTACTGTAAACGTAGTGTGATGTCACCCCACTCATAATGTGCACGTGGGGGGCAAGGCATCCCCTGTTTAAACAGTAACATGTGCCGTTTTCCCGTTCCCCTGCCTCCCAGACTGAGCATGTGATATAAACCGATCTGTTTGCTGAGACTTTGCGAAATCCCAGTGCGGGAAGAGGCATCCAAAGAGAGTGCAGACAGTGATTGGTGGATGGCAAGAATGCCTTTCCTGCTGCCCGACATCCTGATTTACAAGGCAAACTGCTCTGCAGACAAAAGCTTGGTTTGACAGCACAAGAGACTTTAAATAAATGTTTAGTTTTCCAAATGTCCAGAAGACCCCCCTGAGAGATGATTGAAGAGCAGGAAGGAAACCAAGAGCAACACCGAGGAAAATAATTAAAAATAAAACGATGCGAAGCAGGTGAATTATTTCACAGACACCGAGAGGTCCATCTCGGGTGGGGGGGGGGCACATTTAAGATGTTCTCAGAAAGTACGTGTTTCGCAACTGTGGACTTTTACAATATATCTCAGAGCAACCATCATGGCTACCCTTTTCGCTTTTGTGTGGATATTGTATCTGTTACAGTCTCTGCTGTTTGTTTATGGACGCAATTTTCATGTCTTTCATAAAATGGCAAATGATAATCTGACTGTAAAAACCCAATGACACACAAAATCTCCAAATTTAACTTCCAAAACTGTCTCTTACGGAAGCATAGAATGAGGCATATCATATCCTGCTGACAAATTGTAACCTGGAAAATCTGAGCGTTTCCTCCTGATTATGAGGAAGACATAAAACAGTGACACAAAAACCTAAACTGAAGTGACGCCAGGTGGGGGTACAGTTCAGACATTAATTTGGACCTGTAATTTAAGGTAAACTCCACACGGTCACAAGGCACAAGGGGCCGGATGGGGAATCAGGTGACATTACATATTGTGTTTTTAAAGCTCTTATCCTCCCCCACCATGAAGAACGTTGCTGCTAGTACAGGTCATTGCTATGTGCTGGCTAACAGGAAGGGCAGCTGAATTACAACATGAGAGCTCATCACTCCAAAAGTTCTCTTTCTTCTGGAAACCTGGACTTGTGAGCTGCCCTGCTTGCCTTCGGGGTAAATGAGAAACCCTGAGGCTGCCAGACGCAGAAAAGCTGATGGGCTCCCGCCTCTAAGATTAACTAATTCTTCTTGGGTACGAAAAGGAATGAAAACGGGCCCTTGTGTCTGTGTAGCCATGGAGATGGCGATGGAGGGGGGGGTTTGATATAAAAGGAGTATTCAATGGGGGCGTGGAGATAGGGGAGGTTAGAAAGGGCGTGTGTGTTTCAAAGGAATGCTACAAGATTTAATATTATACAAACAGTTACTTCTGGTTCTTGAAGATCCAAATCTCACAGGAGATCCTACTAACTCTTTAACTTCTCAATGAAAGCAATTCAACAAGTAGATCAACCTTTCCTGAGAAAGTTAGAAAATTTAAGAACTATATTAAAAATATAGGTGGTCAGTAAATTAGAACCGAGAAAAAGAAAGTGGTTGTCAACCGCCAACTGTTATCCACCCTTCCCATGGGAGTTTTACAGCTGAAATGCCTCTGCGGTTTCTCTCAGCTAATCGTTAACTAGAATCTCCGGTTGGTTTCCCGGTCACCTACAGTGTTACAGTAACGTTGAGAGTGCCTCTCCTCCAATCGCCGTTGAACCTCTTGTGTGGGCTGTTTAGCCTGCAGAGTCCAGAAAAGACGGTGTGGCTCAAAGACAACTGGGATTGGAGGAGACTAATCGTACTTCCTCCCCCTCCCTATATGCAGTGGCAATATTTACGGCAAGCTAAGACTCGTTAGCCTAATTGGCAATTCCAATTAAAACATTTTTTTTTAAATACATCGCATCAATACTGTACACACAGTGTTTATCTACATTAGTCTTTTGCTGAGTCATTCTGTCTCATCATCTGGGAAAGTGTCGTGGTACTCCATCAATGATATCACGTGAACATGCATCATTTCAGATGCAATAAAGAAAAGAAAAAGGCTTCTTGACCAACAGTAGCACTTAGAAAATGTACTCAGCATTGCCTTATTCCATTTGGTGTACATAAACTATACCCTTGAACAATGTTATAATTAAAAAATAATAAAATACCTCAGTGAGAGGATCCTTGTGACACTATAGAGACCAGTGCAGGCAGTTTCGTTAACTCACTTTACCTTGGTTTGAAAGCCGTAACAGAATCACATGCTATCCAGACAGCCCAGATCTGGGAGTAAACAGGCTGCTAGAGGGGGGCTCCCATAAAATACTAGATAATACAGAGGCAATACGATCCTGCCAGCCCACTCTCTCCTACGGGACAAATTAAAGGACATGAAATTGCTGATCAAGAAGGAAGTAAACAGACCATTACACAATCGAACGGGGTAACAAGAACCTGCCTTTATATCTCCAGCAGATCCTCTATAATCTCAGGCTGGTGTCCCTTACATTAGCCTGTCTCATTAAAAAAATGTAACCGATTTTGCGTAAGAAACTGTTCAGTGCCCTAACTGTTTATCTTGAATGCTTATGCTGCGGTTACAGTAGTACCCAAGTCCAGAGCACTAACTGTGGCCTCCCACCACTATCCCAATAATTTCTGCCGGGAAAAGAAAAGGATTATCAAAGCAGCAGAGGAATGTACCTCATCGCCAACGGAGACGGGGAGGGCTGCATAACAGTGGACATGTCAAACTCGACCCTGTCACACTCACAGGGTGGTTCCTCTCAGACAGATCCAGCCCCTGATTAGGGCATCAGCTGACTCCAGGTACAGGGATTAAGGGATAAAACGGGCCTGAGGGAGAGGGGTTCCAAAAGAGGGACTCTAAGTAAGAAGGAGAGGAATTAGAGAGCAGTTCTAGTATGATGTACAAAAACAATGGCAGTGGAGCAGAGAGAGAGAGAGAGCGCATTAGGGTACCTGCTTCTAAGACCAGCAGAAATCCTATCCTGATGAAATCAACAGAAGACACAACAGACATCTTTAACCACTATAACACCAACTGTTTAGCTGACATTCTGGACACAATTCAACCATACGCTTTCCTTGGTCATGACCTCCAGAAATGAACTAAGCAGTTTTTTAATAATTTTGTGTATCTGACGAAGGTGCCCCATCAAAAGCTTCAAAATATATATTTATTATGTTACGGATATTTGCTACTTTTGTTCTGACACAAAAACCGAGCAAGTTCTTTGCCCAGAATGTATAGGTCCAGCCTTAAGTCCAATTTCTGCTTAGTGAATCTTACATTTTAGACCCCCTCAGGACCTGGAAATGCTGGTCAAAACAGAACTCCACTGACAGAGGCACGCAATTTTATTACAAGTTTCTGTTGAGAGTTTTAATTCAGGTTTACCGCCAAAGCGGAACTCCAACTCATACCGCTATAAATATCTACGTTTTCGGCAGTCTAAATGAGTACTCGTCTCCTACATTCCCAGAAATTCTCATTCAGCTCTACGACTGTTCTTCCTCGTGGCGTTCTTCCCGACCGCAACTACATACCAAGTCCAAACCACGTTGTCTTGATCTCGCTTGACTTTGGATCACATTGCACTTAGCGTACATGGAACATAAAAAGTGGCACCAACTCTCAAGTCTGAAAACAGAGGTCAACTATTCACTTTGAACTTCTGAGCCAAGCAAGAGGGTTGTTTCCTGAGGGCACCCGTATGGGAAAAAAATTTATGCTTGTGGGTTGTGGGATCAGATCCCAAGGCTGAAACGATTAATCCTACGAGCAGGAAACCTTGGCCCTTTTAAACTGGTTACGAAAAGCCACCAAAATATAAAGATATATTTATTTGTTAAATTAAATAGTAGACAATGGCAGTAAGTAAGAGCTCTAGAATATTCACGGTTGAATTTTTTATCCGTTTACCACAGCTCTAGTGTTTAAAAAATGTCAACTAGCCAACCACCAGAGATAATTTCGCTTCGCATATCTATGGAAATTAATAGACGGTCGGCTATTGAATTACATTTAGTGGCTTGTTTCGTGCTTCATGACTTTAATTATTTAGAGTTGGAGGGGTTGTGAAAACCTTTCTGGCTATGTTCATACCTCTGAGGAAAACCCGTTAAACTGGCCAGGAAAAGCGCACACAATGTGTCCACTGACTCAGTGACTGCAGAGCCTATCCCCACAAGACAGCTCAGATGTTGACCAGTCTCATCAGTCATAAATGGCTATGTTCTGGCCGTGTCTCTGTCAGTGTCTTCTATTCGAAGGAGTTTAGGCCTACTGCTGACTGAAAGGTAAAATAATCAAGGAGCTGTCAGAGAAGATTATAACTCACCTGAGAGTCATTTGAGGCGTCGAGGATGACGCCGGGCATATGTTTCTGTAAGAAGCCTGAAAAAACACCTTCTGTAATTTTCAGATTTAAAATACTTGTACCAATGCATAAATTCCATCATTGAGTTCATTTCACTGAATATATTTTGTTAATATTTATTTATTGTTACTTCAATTCGACCAATACACATATTTTATTAGCTATCTAAGCTGATCGCAGGTGTGATGTGGTACTTGTAGAATCTGCAGTAATGTGCAATAATAATAATAGTAATAATATAATTGTCAATTAATGCCGTTGGATTATAAATAAGATTTTAGCGTCATCTAGCGGTTCTCTGAGGAACTAAAATACTACGATATCACAAACTATATCAGATTGCCTTGCCTGGAATTATTTTGCCTTTCTGTCAGCAGTTGGCCTAAACTCATTCGCCAAAACATAGCCATTTACACCTGATGAGACTGGTCAACATCTGACCTATCTTGTGAACTTTGAACTTTGAATTATCTGGCGATTAACTATTATGTGGGGCATTGGGCTTGATGGTAGGTAGCTGACCCATCAACTCAGCTCTTCGTCTATTACCTTATTATTCTGGTTTGATACTTTCTGAATCTACCATAATGCGATTATCCAGAAGTTCTCTAGGCTACCTGTGAGGTCAGGAAGTAATTTCTCGGTTTTTCACTATTGACTGTGGTGATCTGTTTTTTTATTTATTCTCTCTGTAATTCAGATCTGTTCAGCACTCTGTGACAAATTATATAAGAAATATAGTTTGATTGATTGATGTACATTATTGGTTAATGCAGGATTAAAACTGCAAATGGTATAACCATTTAAAACTGGTAACATACACTACACAAAGGGACTGGGTTGGAACCAAACTTAATACACTTTTTTTCTCTGTCAGAAACTTTATTAAAATAAAACCAAAAGTTGGCCAAGGATTATGATGCATCTGTAATTGTCTGCATCTATAATGCTCAATGCATGATTGGATTTCAAGGCCACTGGCCTATGATTCATTATCGAACTAGCTGGGATGAGAAACTAGAGGGCCCAACGGTAGAATTCCAGCAGGGTACGTTTACTCTAATAAACCCACTTTTGGGTGTGGCCTTGCCCTGTCCACTTTGTGCAATGCCTAAATATAGATTTGACTTACCATGAAAGGCACGAGTGATGTCAGTGTGTCCTGGAGGACCCTCCCCTCTCAGTTTCCATTTGATACTTCTGTGTCATCTGAGCTGGGCTCAGCTGGCCAGAGTGGGTGATAAAATAGACCCAAAAGACATACGTTTCACCTCACAGTTTATTAATAAGTGCAAATAGACTCAGTGTTGTCCTGGAGACACACAGCAACACATAGGGCTATGAATAAAGTAAAAGGTTTACCCCGTTACAGGCCTCGATTTCTTGGATATTTCTTAATCGGGGAAAAGAGGGAGACCGAATCACCGGCGTTTGGGTAAGTTAGCCGTGTGCCTGGAAACAGAGCAGTCATGTGACCGTAGAAAGTGGATCGGGGTAGATCTGTGTCCTGTCTGTTTACCGCCACACTGTTTGTTAGCGTTTGAAATGCGCCAGTTGGTTATCACGCAGAACTTCTACTGTGGCTGAATGTCTGTACGCCTGTGTCGGGGAAAACATTCACTTACGGGTGGTATGCTGGCCAAGTCATCTGTATTATTGTAGTTCTCTCTGGGACAACTGTTCATGTGTGGAAGCATGTGTTCTGTGAGAATGTCCCTGCCAACCTCCACTGCCAGTTTCAAGGCAGTAGGTTTCTTTGCAATATCCTGTTGTGTCTGAAATGATAACTGAGAATAGTGCCTACTTGTGATGAAATCTGTTAGTGTATATGTTTTCAATATACTGAAAACAGAAGTTTCTATTCCCCTTCTGTTTTGTCGATTGAGGCTTCACCTCCTGGAGTTTATTTGAAACAGAACGTATTTTGATCTGCTAGCCATATGAACAAATCGAATAAACAGCCTGTATGAATACAAGTTTTTAGTTTTTTGTTTCTCTGGTAGCATAATCACCGATTAACTGCGAATTCAGAGATGTGATGATGACGTACAGGACAGTTTGGGAAACATGGCTCAAGAAAGCTTGCGAAAGATAATATCTAAAGGGAAGATTTGGACAGGTTATGCTATAAATAGCATTTTATCTTTTTCTTAGCTGCTGTAGTCGACTGATCTGATTGAAAAAGTCTCATCACTAACTGGATTGTTTCCAGACAAACATCTGGTTACACCCACCATTCACACCATCAGGATTAAATCTGTGGTTTGATACATTTTCGGCAGATAGACCTACCTTCTCATTCAAATGTAGTTCAATGCCAACTTTGTTAGCTTTAGGATATGTGTCAGTGTTATGCTATGTTAATCTCAGTTAACACTGTATTTTTTGGGTACATTTTTATAATTTAACCATGAACTTCACTATTGGATTTAGTTTTTGTCGTGTACTTAACAGCGTCTGTTCTGTTTTGTTAATTTTTGTCCCTGAGCCTTTGGAGTTTTTTGTCTGAATGGTTGAATTAAAGATTAAATATTTTAAAAGCCCTCTGCTTTTCATAGACAGGTGATGGAGAACCAAGATTCCAAGTGCCTACTGGACACTGCTATTGGGAAACTTCAGGAGACAGGGACCCAGTATGAAGCGGTCAACACCAAAGAGGTTGAGGAATTTGGGGGGTACACGGAGGAGGTCGGGACCGAGTTTGAAGGTGCCATGGAGGACATTAGTCCCTGGCTTCTCCAGGAATGCATGAAAGACAGGGGGATCCCACTTGAGGGTTCCATGGAGGACCTGGGGATCCAGTCTGGAGCCTGTCTGGATGAACTGGGTGCCCAGTTTCAACAGTGCTTGGAGGAAGTGGGGGTCCTGTTTGAGGGCTGTGTGGACGACGTGAAGCCTCAGTTTGAGGACTGTTTGGGAGAACTGAGCGACCAGCTGGAGGAATGCATGCATGAGCTTGGGGCACGACTCTCGGGCTGCCTGGGGGGGCCCGGGGCGCAGTCTGAGGGCCGTATGGACCACCAGGAGGCCCGACCGGAAAGGCGAGAGGCAGACATAGAGGATGTGGGCACTCGCTTTGAGAGGTGCATCGAGGAGGTGGAGCAGCTGGTGCAGCGCCGGGACGAGCTGGTGGAAGAACTTCTGCAGTTGGAGCAGCCAATGGCGCAGGCCGTCTGCGCGCTGCGGGCGGAGTTGGAGCAGGTCTCCCGGCAGCTGTCCCGGGCAGAGGTGGAAAGGTGGAACCTGCAGGAGGAGGTGCGGGGGGTGAAGAGGCGATTGTTTACCACAGTCAGGGACTGCACTCAGTGCCAATTCTCCTTGGCAACGCAGCAGCATGAGATGGAGCAGTTCACCGTCTCTCAGGTACCGAGGATCGACACAAAGCACTCACGTACGAAGGCCGTTGTTTCAGGTGGCCAACTGAAATCAAATAAATAATCTGTTGGTGCTCCACTCTGATCCAGGAGTTTCACAGTGTGTTTTCATAACCTCCTAATGCACTGACGGGTAATTACTACTCTCCATCATCACCACTTCCACTGACCCCCTACTCTCAACAAACCCCAGGCCTGGTCATGAGATTTTTAAATCTCTGTAGCAAATTCTTCAAGTGCCATTATCAGTATTGTTTAAAAAGGACTCCCCTTTCCTATTTTTCTGTATAATTGTTTTCTAGGAAGAGCTTAAGGCCCAGCTGCTACAGCTCACTGAGAAGGTGGCCCAACTCCAGCAGGCCCAGCAGAACCAGCTAAATGACCTGCAGACCCAGCTGTGCGGTATGGGGCTGGCGAGCGCCCATTGTGATCTTTCCCACGGCCGTCAGGCCACCCAGGACCTCCAGCACCACCTGCAAAGCGGAATGAGGGCTCTGGATGAGCGGTACGAGCCCCGCCTCCTGGCCCTGCTGAAGAGGAAGCGGGCCAGCGAAGAAGCCCTGAAGAGGACCAGGGAGGAGGCTCAGAGGCACAGGGCCAATCTGGGGCCCCTGATGGAGGAGGCGCAGAGACTCGCTCTCCAAAAGGCTGGGCTACAGGACACGATCGCGCTGATGCAGAGGGAGAGAACGGAGAACTTGAGCCAGTTCCGGGTATTCCCTAGTTCCCTAGTTCCGGGTATTCCCTAGTCTTCCCAGCTGATTGAGCATGCTGGAGGGAAGACTAGAAGGAGGGTTAGGGAAAAGACATCAAAGTGTATAAAAGCAGAAAGCTGGATTCATAAAATAAGGGAATAATTGTTCCTACGCAGAAGCAAAATACATGGGGACCCGAGGGTGATTGTAACAGTCGAAGGGAAGGCCAGTTGAAATGAGGGGTACTAGCATGGGTGTGACTTTGGAGTTAGATATTGAACGCTGTAATCATTAGTAAGCGTAACCTTTCCAGGCTTTTATGAGTTCTTCAACTTTTTTGCCGTACCAGGAGACCCTGGACTCTCTCGAAGAGAGCAGTAGGAAGCTGAAGACACAGCTTCAGATTCAGAAGAAGAAAAACTCAGAGATCGAAACCCAGAAGAACAGCCTGATGAAGAAACTTGACCTTTATAGGTAACTAAGCAGTGTATCTCCTTTTTATCTTCTTGCCTTGCAAACTGACACTAACTCATCATTTGATCATTTCTTTATTACCCAATCCTGATCATTTAATTTACATACTTCTGAAAATATGCCTCTGCATTACCAGTACACACAATTTTAATCACAAAGAAATTGTACATAACAAGGTCGGTGATTTAAATGGCACACGGTGCACTGCAGTGGTGTCCTTTAAGGTACTTCAACCGAATGAGTAACTGACAGAAACTTTATAAACGATGAAAATATGGAGATGGAGAAATGTCTTTTAAAAGCTATCCCAGGAGTAACTTGAATTAAAAAGGTATCCCCTTTCCCCTTTTCAGGGGCGGTGTTGAAGTTCACAGAAAACCTGATCCAGCCAAGAAAGAGGAAACGTGATTTCTTTTCGGCTATTTGAATGAATGCCTCCAAAAAAGACATTTTCATCCAAAACTACAGGATGCAGCAGCCTTTTTAAACAGCACTGCTTTAATAGACACAACACAAATATACTTTTAAATCATCTTTCGTTATTCACCGAAACGTAATGTCTAGATAGACTCAAAACCTATATACTCAGATAGAGAAGAATCTGGAATATATATGCATCTTTAAAACATTCCCAGGAACATTAAAACAGGGGGACCCATCCCAAGTGATGAAAAGATGGAAAATGGAATTAGTTTGGAGGGCCCACTCCCTTTCTTCGCTCTGGTGAGTTCACAACCCCAGTCTAAACAGTACAGATGAGGGTGTTCTGGGTGGACAGCGGCAGCCGTTCCCCATCTGCTGCACCTTGAGTATCCTCCTCCGTTTTAGATTTCCTCCACCTGGACCACCGGGCAGAAGCATTTCAATCGTATACACGACCGGAGAAGTGGGGCTCTGAGCAAACACAGAAACGGAAGAGGAAGCGGTTGCCTGCAGAGACCGCATCTGCGGGTTTGTGCCACTCGCCGCGCTCTTTGCAACAGCGCGTGATGGATATCTATGGTAGTTTGGATCGTCTCTGTATTGGACACTGCAGTCGAGTTTGTGCCACGCGCCGTGCTCTTTGCAACAGCGCGTGATGGATATCTATGGTAGTTTGAATAGTCTCTGTATAGGACACTGCAGTCGTTTCTGACATGCACAGTATCGTCTGTCGATTGCGGCGCACGTGGCCCCGGGACTTTGCCTTTAAGAGTGAACTGGCTCTATTGGACGTGCCGGCCAGCAAGGACTTCCAAGCACTTATGCGAAAATAACAGAGCTAAAGGTGGAAAACACAAACTTATGTCAATTGGGGACGGCGGTGAAGGGCTCGGGTGAGTGACGGTTAGCTAACTTTCATAACACAGATATAGAAACACCAGCGCTGCCGGTTGTAACTTGGAAGCCAGTCCCGTCGCTGAGTCCTACAGAACCACTGGTTCTGGTTTCGTGTGTGCACGGCCTCCCTTGTAACGATCATCATCGCAGCCAAACTTTAGTTTTCTCTCCACTCAGTTTAGCGATGCACTTTATTGCTTTCTTTCTGTGTGTGTGTACATGCCTCACAGTTCCCACACTTAATAAACTCATTTGCACAGCATGTTAAACAGGAGTTTTTTTTCAACAAACCCTTGAAATAAAGCCAAGTGCTCCATTTCAACAAATGGGCAACTTGGATTAAATCAACACTGGCAGTTCAAAACACGCTTGTCAGTGCCAACGCACAGTAAAAGGGTATGTTGACCATCTTTCACGTGAATTACGACAAGGCGAGAGACAACAGAGAGTGCCTCAGTTCCTAGCAAACGCGAACCCTTGTTTCGTGCTCTGTGAGACTGATAAAACTACGAGTAAGGACAGGACACAGTTTATCTACAAATGTGCAACCAATGCAGGGAGTAGCTTGACGTAGATTAAAAAACAAACACCAGGATTATTTGAAAGCACTTCGTACAATTGACTCGGAGGATAAAATTAAATGGAACCGGGAAAAAAAAAGAATTTACAAGTTACAAAACTGAACATTTGAAAACACAGAAAAAGACAGAGCAAAAATTACCTTTCAAACAATCAGGAAATACAAAGCCAAAATTGTGTACAAACCCCCCCTCCCCCCACCCAAGTTCTCACAGGAGACCTTTATACAAAACAAAGAGTTTGTGAAGTTGTCTTCAGCACTCCAAATGTTATAGAAATATAAAAGTCTCAGCTTTTCGGAAACTTGGCAAACATTGTATTTTTAGATATTCTAGAAGTTGAATGTAAAAATAAACCAATTTCTCGGTTCAACGAATTGCAAGGAGAGGAGAATTCCATTGCCCCTGTGGTGATACACCCAGCAGAACAAATTGGATTCGGTCAAGCAACATTTGGGATCAACTGACCTAATTTAAATAACTACTTTGTAAATAATCTTCAATTACCGGCAAAGCTTAAATATCAAGAACGCAAAGGAAAAGCTAATAATCGTTGACACTCACATTGTCAGACAAACAGAAAGCCTTCCACTCATTGTTAAAAAAAACATTTTTTGGGCGAAAGGGCAGAAGCCCTTTGTTTGAAAGACTTCCGAGCTGATTAACTACTTTAACATGGCAAACCAGCATGTCCAAATTCTTTCTTCGTCGGACGCGTGGGAGGGAATTCGTTGGCCGGGAGTAACCCTCAAGTCTATACAGTAAAGAGAGACAACAGAAGGTGTGGCCATGTGTGCTAGGTGAAGAAGAAAAGTCTCCCCAGACTCTCAAGCCTGGACCTCAGCATCTGCCGTTCCTTCTGGGTCCTCATCGTTGTAGATATTCTCCGCCTGGAACACCAGGAGACACATGTCAATCAACAAGCCATGTGGAGAGGGCGGGGCTCCAGACGTGGCAATCGGGAACAAGAAAGGGACTGACAAAAATACCAACGCTGGGGGCTTCTCTCTGAAAGGAGCTACAACGGGTAGGTTTTGTACAACATTTGTTGGCGGTACAAGGCGGTGCCAGTGTGCCCTTTTAGGCTGAAAACAACACGCTGGCGATACTCACCATCTGCCAGACTTGCATGATGTTGTCTTCAGACACAGAGCAGATGACCCAGGGCTCATTGGGGTTCCAGGAGAAGTCGGAGATCTTTGCCGTGTGGCCACCGTGGATGAACTGAGAGAGGGAGAGAACACCAGGAAGTCTGAGGGGAAACGCAGGCGCTGTTGACGCATGACATTAGCAGTTTTCGTGGCTTATCTTCTCCAAAAGAACCGTTTAGTCATCATACCAGGACTAATCTCCAAGACGCTAGACATACACCCAGTCACTGAACATAACCCCATGTATAAACCACGCGTATAAACACATACAGATTTGTACTTCAGGTGACGCATTCCTTCTGGTAACCCCCACCCAGACCTGAGAAACATTTACCCGTGCACACACACTGGTGTAAACTGTTGTGCGGCTCGTCAAACCGAACCGACCCGACGATCCTCTCACCGCGATACGCGCTGTGGGGGTTGCCATGGCGCATGGGGGTTGGCGTGACGACGGAACAGACACTCACCAACAGCTCTGGGGGTCCGTCCTCCGCGTCCTCCGGCGACTGCTCCTCCCCAATTTTACTGCAGACCCAGGGAGTACAGCAGAGAGTGAACACGTCCCGTCACGCCCGGCTTCACGTTAAACAAGGGTACTACACCGCTGTGGCATCTTCAGTCTTATTAATGTGCCCTAAGGGAGGCTAACGGCCGATCTGTACTCCAGGGGGCTACGTCACCGCGCAGAGGCGTGCAACCCTGCCCGGGAGGGTTGTAGAAGGGAAGTTTGTTTTATTTTGTTTATGTCGGTCAGATAATTCGATGGTAAAAGCACGGCATGCCAGCTTTTGAAGCTGGAACAGGGCTCTCCCTGGGAGTACTCACGTATACGCCCTGTAGCCCACCTCCACCACGACACCCACCTGAGGTCCCACACATTCAGCCGTCGGTCTGTCCCACTGGAGGCCAGGATGGTCTCGTTATGAGGTGACCACTGTACCTGCAGATTCAGTCAGTTGAGGTATGTCACTTGTTCACTCTTAATGGCTATCACGCGACAGCTCAAAAACTTTTTTTAATAATAATATGTTGTTTTTTTTATGTTAAAAAGACCTTTGGTATCACATTTTATTAAAAACCACCTACTTGGAAGATCTCGTCTTTGTGGGACTCAAATGAGTGCAGCTTCAGTTTCAAGTTCCGCAGATCCCAAAGAGCCACAGTCTGCAAGGGAAAAGTGCAACTTTGTGTCCAGACATTTAATTCACAACCCAGCAGTGTCCCACACAAAAACGGTTTTAATGTTGTAATTTATAGCCAGTTTAATCTAATGTTTTCAGCGGCTGTTCGTTTCAGACCCTTCAGTCTGTGGGAATAAAGACTCTATTACACTTTATAAGGATAAGGCTTGAACCATTTCACCTCCAGCCATAGAACAATGTCTGAGCCTTTAGTGGATTCTAATTTAGAATTCATTTTATTTTTAAGCAGAATTAAGTCACATTTCCACCCACCTTGTCAGCTGAACCGGTGGCAAGGATGAACTCGCTGTATGGGTTGAAGGACAGGCAGTTGACCTCAGCAGTGTGGGCATCCACTGCGTGACTGGGCTTGGACGTATTGTTGGACCGAGTGTCCCAGCTAAGGTGAACCGCAATGGAAAAAAAACAACAAAGCCACGTGTTAAAGAAAACCAACATGGTTTAAGCTGTCTAAACAAAACTAAATTAAGTAGAACCTTTCATGGTTTGGTCAACTAAACACCCAGGGGAAAGGGGCCATTTTTAACTGAAAATTTGGTTTCATATTTCCTTCATAATGACTTCCTTCATCTTCAGGGTACATTAAATGATTGCAACACGAAACGTGTCTTTAAAAACATTCACGTGAGAGTTCTATGCCTACATCATGAGCTTCTGGTCGTCCGCCACAGATCCGAAGAGCGACTCGTGCAGCAGGTGCCAGGAGACGTCCTCCACCACGGCCGTGTGACCCGTGAAGATCGTCTTGGCATCCACCACCTTGCCCTCCTTGGGCACGGTGCTGATGTCCCACAAACAGATCGTCTGAAGGAAGAGAATGGACCTCATCCATACATTTCACTCACAGCGCATATAACATATATTAACAAGTCAATTTAGGCAAACTGAACCACTGTTTTGATTTTCTTATTTAACAGATTTAACAAAGCTTAATATGCCAGGATATGGTATGGATATGGTTCCTCTACATGTCAAAATTAGATAGCGGTATGAGACCATAGGCTTCAACAGGCTTTTCTTTAGTCACCAAATCAGGAAAACGATTCAATTAAAGGAGGAACTTATTTTCACAATGGAAAAAAAACAATGTTCACACTGAAGAGGTGGGAGGGGCAAGGAGGCCCTTACGTGATCATCAGAGGCGCTGAGGAGGCAGCCGCTGAGGTTGGGGTTCCAGGACAGGCCGTAGCCCTCTTTCTGGTGTCCTCGCAAGCGCAGGTCTGGAGTGCACTCTCCGGAGGGGTCTACAGAGGAACAGCCGCTCATGTGAGAAACGGGGAGCCACTTTAAAAAGACGGAGATCGGACAGTTTTCACAAATAAAACTACATTTTGCAGAATATTTTACAGACGAACATTCTATGAGAGTACAGTGGCTCTCAGTAAAAATATTGACATTTGGTCTTAAGTCGCTCAATCAGTAAAAGCACTGGCCCAAATGCAAACATAGCCAAGTGTAAACACACATTTGCAAGCTCGAATCCGGGTCATGTCTTTGTACTTATGAATGACCAGAATTGGTTCTGCTGCACTACCCCAGAATGATGACTCATCAGACAGCCACCCTACTCTCTTCCCTGTGGCCAACGGATCCTCTCATACATTCATGTTGTTCATATGGAACCTTCCACAGCTTGGAGCCATGACGCACGGTGGGGTGGGGTGGGGTGGGGAGGGAGGTGAGAAAACGTTGTAGCATGAAGGTCCCCTTGGGGATGGGAAATTAATAAGGTTCAGATAAGGGCATGTGGGAATGGGTGGAAAATAGGAATCTAGGGTCTTGTCCCATGTTCCTGACTGCATTGTGTAAAAAATTGAGCCCAACCAAAAAACACAAAGAGCACAATCTCAGTTGTGCCGAAAACTACCAAAAAAAAAGGTGACCGGCGAAGCGTACCTGGTTTGGAGGGGTGCTTGGTGTAGTCAAAGACCAGCACATCGCTGGTAGGCGTCTTGGTGGCAATGATGCAGGGGTTCTGTGGCATGTATCGGGCTCGGTTCACTTCGCCCTCATGGTTTATCTTTATCTCAATCTCGATCTTCCCGCTCACAGACCCAAAGCCACCGAACTCTGCAGGGACAATCAACCAACAGAACTCTAAACGGCCAGCATATCCTCAACGTCGTTGCAGGAGGTGTGTAATCCTTTCATCGTTAAACACACTTGCTAATCTGTTCCTAATCATCAGTCCAGGAAGCTATGAATAAAGCCAAAAGAGATATCTTCTGCAAACAAAACTTAACCTCTTCAAAGGGGTCGGTCCGAGGCAACAACACAAGTAAAGCATGTGGGCAGAAGAGGCTGCCGTCGTCCAGTGAAACCCACCTCCTTTCTCGCTGTCATAGTGAGAGGCGTCGAACTGGGCGTCGTCGTTGGGCAGCTGCACGCTGGCGATGACCAGGTGGTTCTGCTCATCCGAGGTGTGCGTGCCAAGGACCAGTCGGTGCACGCTGAAATCCTTCCCCTCGGGCCTGCAGAGCACCACAGGAATGCGTGGGTTCACACTTCCCGTGTTATTTCACATCTTTCTTTTACGTTCGACGGGAGATGTAACACTTAGAAACGCAGAGCGACGTGGCACGAAAGACATACCTGGTGACATCAGGCAGCCACTGTGCCGTGAGGCTGGGCCACTCCAAAGCGTGGGTCATCACCAGGTCATAGAGAAACGGGGTGTTCTTCTTCCAGATCTTGTATTCCTCGTTTATCACCCTCTCTTCCACCGCATCATCAAACGCAGCTGCAAAACGCAAAGGCACTAATCTTTCACACAGTAGACAGAGGGGGATGCTGTTTGGAGAAGGACAGGATGCGCGTTATAAATGTATAATACATCCTTCATATGTTAATGTAGCTTCTAGCACATTTTATCTGACCCCAGTCTAGACTGCAGACCTACTCGCGTACTGAATGACAGCTCTTCGTGTTGTGTTCGGGCAGAATACAAATAAACGGGTCATGTCACATCCTAAATTACGTCTCTATGTTATTTGCCGTTTCGCAGCTTCCGGAATACATAGTAACAAGCTATCCATACCCAACTCGCCTGCATTACAAGAAGAAACCAAGTGTTATCACAGAAAAGCGACAACTTGATACACGTTTTGCTTGCAAGGCATTAACTAGCAAGATCGCTATCAATAAACTAATTTAGAAGTCAACGGACATAGTGGTAAAGTTTAAAAGATCCGCGCAGTGATAATATAATTACCGGCAAATCAAGTAAAATGAGGGGGGGGGAATGTATGTTGTTACCAAAACAGCACCATAATTAAGAGTAACGGGTTTGGTGTGACTAGCAGTAGCACCAAGGCCTAAATAGTAAGAAAACACCGGCGCATTCAGAGTACTAGCGGATGAATTCTGCGTTATTGTGTGTCAAAAAAAAAGGAAACGCGCTGTTCCAGGTAAATAAACTTCAATGACAGTTACCTTCTTTATCGGCCATGACGACGCAATGGACAAAACACACCAATTAAGACAGTTTTTCAATTAAAACAGGCAACAAGCCCTTTGTTCCACTGTGCCAAACAACTTCCCGCCAATCCCGGAAAATCTTGTGACCAATCAACAAAACGAAACACGAGCTGGAATAAACCACGGTGGTTGTGGAACATACCATGTATAAAATATACAAAACTTATTCTTGCAACCAAATTAACCAATTCCTGGGCATCTGTTAGTTGATTTATTGAACGCTTTAATTAACCAACATTTGAGCATGAAGAGAATAACGTGAATATATACAAAACAAGTGTTTTCGGTGACCTAATCTAAATTCATTATTCTGTTGTATTGTTACAGTATGTAGTTTAGATCTTACATTTAATTCGCAAGCAGTGTTCATCGCCAGTTTTATTTGCATGATGTTTAGGGTATGGTCTATTAATTCCACATAGTCTACCTTAGCCACAAAAAAGTTTTATGCTGTCTTACTAAGATACATTTAAAAATAATATTAGTTCGAATCCCGCATTTGGAACCTTCTGTTTGTGGAGTTTGAGAGTTCTCCCCATGTGCGCGTAGGTTCCGATTAGGGTTACAGTCCCACCTGCCAGCAGAAAATATATTTTTTTTCTTTTTTTCAGCAGTCTCTATTAAAACACGTCATCTTCCTCTTACCCTGATGCTACCTGTGTTGATGTATTGGTAAAGAAAAAATATCGTAGCAATTATTGATTGTGTCATTAATATTAAAATAAGAATAATAATAATAATAATAATAATAATAAGTAACATCAACAATGAGTGAAAGTTATTGTTTAGTATGCACTCCAAAAAACGATCATGCACCGAACGTGGAGGCACATTGTGGGGAGGGGCATTAAAAACCCCATCAGCGCATTGTTATTTTTAGTGTAATTTAATCTTATTATAGAAACGTATTAGCACATTTGGTGTATGAAATTGGGGCCGCTTGACAGCAAATTCCTGAGCTGCTTTTTGTTGCCAAAGCACTTCCCCAGTTCGCCCACAGAGGTCACAGTTTCCCTTTTTTTCAGCTTTGTTCTGTCTGTTTTAACTGTTTCTTGACATTGGATTTGCGATTTGGATTCTTCAAAATAATCACTTCACTTGGATCCACTACGCCTGGCGCACACACACCATAACCCTTTTGAATGGATTTTTGTGATTTTTGTTTTAAACGTGAAAATAACTTCTTAGGTCCTATATAAAACAGTAGTTGATTTTTACACAATGACTGACATGAAAAGATGGTGCTCCATCACAGGGTTTTTGAAGCTACTTCAGGCCAGAACCAGATTCATATTGTTAGTCGAAGGAGGTGTCACACAGTCTATTTGATCGTCTAGTCAAGGACTTCACTTTTCTAAAAAATTAAATCAGACCCCAAACACTTGGCACGTATTTAATGTGCATCTATACAAGAACATAAGTGAAGTGTTAACCCTTAAGAAGCCTGTAAACAATCTGACTATTACCTTAGTCTGTGTAAGTAACATGTATAAAGTCCCCCCCCCCCCCCTTTGCGCACCACTGCCTTAGATAATCATTAATATGTCTAGAAACAAAGTCAACAAACTTTTAGTTAAACAGTTTAGAAAATTGTTTGAAAGTTGACATGAAAAATGTTGTTACCTTGAATTTTTTAAAATAAAAAAGTCACTATAACAATAAATACATCATGGTAGACTAGATGACTGGAAGATAAGTTCTATTTTATTAGCAATGTTTATATTATGACTACAGAACAGTTTGTCGTAATAAGAAATACCCATCTCATAACTTGAATCTCCCAATAACGTTTTGCCCTCCAATCTAGATGCCTTCAAGCCACCCATCTCCTTTACACTTTGCTGGCCACGCAGAGCGCGAAAGAGGTTACTCACCACCCACACTTAGCCCGGACGACGCTATGCCAATTGGAGGACATTGCAGGAAGACATTACACACACTTAAATTATATATTTTATAAATGTTATTAAAAAAAGGTATTAAAAATAGCAATAGATGGGAAAAAATAGAGCATTTCTCTTCTTCACTCCTCTTTTTCTACTGCAATGTTATCGGTTTGTAGGTGATGACTAAATAAATAAAAAACAGCTTAACACAACCCAATATAAAAACAGGTAAAGGAATGGACTTGTCATCTCTGGGGAACATGGAATTCATGTGTAAACATCAGTGAAATGTGAAACAAAGCAATGACCACAGGAGAGGCCAAGTTCTTATTTGATCTGACTCAATGGAATTTTCTTCTGTCTAGTAAGGTCCTCCGTAAGTGAAATTCCATCTGACCACAGAAAATACATAATACTGCTTTGACAAAACACCTCCTTGGCTGACTGAAGCAGTTAATTGACACTTAATATCTGATGTAAGGTTGCAAAACTACAAGCACAAGAAACAAAATTGGTCATATTCTTCAAAATATCGGACATTCTATCCTAGGCGTCAAGGGTTAAAGTAGTTTTTAAAATATAACCGTTGATACTGGTTGATATTAAAATAGTCAGTGGAAAACAAGTGCTAATGTTTTATTATGTAAGAACACTTATTTGGTTTAATAGTTAATGTTTTTTTCTCAGGCGGTACCATAGCAGAAATACAAAACCACCCAGGACATAAACAGTCAGTAAAATGGGCCCGAGGGGAATCCTTCCAGGGCAGTTGGAATCAGATTTAAGTGCGCCTAAAAAAAGAAGACAAAGCTAAAATAAAAAACAAGTTAAACAAAAGATGGAACACAGTTAAAACTACTGGGGAAACATGGTGGATGATATGAATGTAGGCTTCTATGGTTAGTTTGCAACGCAGTTTCACAGGAGAACTGTTCAGACTTCAGTCACAATCAAGAAACATTTATGGAGGCAATTACAAGTGATGACAAGCTGTAATGTAAACATTCCAGTATAAATCTGTAATAGACAGGGAATGTTTGATGAGTGAGAATGTGGGAGCGCACACACACACACACACACACACACACACACACACACACACACACGTGCAAACTACGTTTGCTGGACACAATGTCCCAATAAATGCATTTCAATAGCACCAATATTATGCGTAGACTACACAATATTACTACAAATTAATCTAATCGGTTTTGGAGCAATTCTTGATAAATAATAACATTTTTTTCTTCGCGTGATACAGGGTTGCACACACACAAACACAAGTAAACAATACCGTTGAAGACCAAGGACCTCTCTATGACTTGGTCAAGGAGCTGGTTTTTCAGGTTGAAGGTGTAGTTCACATTTTCCCTGGCATCCAGTACCAGACGGGTTGAAAGCAAGAAGAGACCATTATTTCCTGAGGAGAAGATTTCTGTATCATGGAAGAGGTTCTGTCCCAAGTGGTTTAACCACCAGACTTCAGGCTTTGGGTACCCCGTGCTCTTGTAGTGGAAGGAGATATTGGCACGGTGAACCTGGATGGTTAGTTGGGGCTCTGTGTAGTAAGCTGTACAGGAGAAGATGGCCAGGGTTAATCATGAATTCAGGAATGATCTGAAGTGTATACACCTGTTAAGCTGTGCATGCTTGCTAAAAGTAAAAGTTTGGTTTAATTAATGTGCTGTCTATTGGTTCATTCTCAGGGTAGACTAGCAGATTAACTACCAAACTAATTTATTAACACTGTGTTGATTGATTGCATGTTAACAACATAGGGACATTTTCGTCTTTAATATTTAATTTAAATGCTTAGAAGATGTTTTTTTCTTCTGCTTGAACTCATAACTGTTTAAACTGGCTGCCTGTCAGTTTTAGGAGACAGCAGCCAAAAAATAAAAATAAAAAAACAACCTTTTTTTAGCTGCTCTGAACACAAAATAACTGTGTTCCAGAGGTAAATTGTCTGAGGGCCTGGCAGGCGAAAAAAGGAGGGGAACCTGTCCACTGAACAGTTCCTATGGTGCCCATGGTTTCTGCATTCCTGTATTTTAAGCTTTTTAAAATCGATGAAGGCCAGAGCCAAATAGTTCAGCTAGCTTTCTTCCCAGAACTTTCTATATCCCCGCCTTCTCAGCTTATCGGTAGTTACAAGTTTCTCAGAAATGTCACAAGTAGGGTAGCTATGGTCTTTGTTAGTCTTAATTAATCATATTGTAACATTCTGGGGGGGGGGTTAATACAGATGAATGTAAATGGTATATGTAAAATTTTATTTCATCTGTTGGTTAACACATGTAGTGCATCCCAAAGAGGCACCACAGTGGAAAACGTACAAAAAAAAAATCTAAATTAAATTAAGTGAATGACAAGAGTATGCCTTCTATCTCATTTCCACAACAAAAAAACGTTACAAATATAGCCGTGTTAGTCCAATGGATTCAATAGTTACAAACCACAATATTCAATGCATAACAAATTGTAAAATCGTACTTAAGAGATCTTAGTTCTCGGGTAAGCTTAGCTGTAATAATGGTCATGTCGAGGTTGCCGAGAGACAAACACTCAGGATTACATTGGTCACCTGCAAACTTAACCTGGACTGATGCCTTTCTGGTTCCGTGCAGACTGCTGACGGAGCACTGGTACCAACCAGAATCCTCTGGTTGAACCTTTTCCAGTCTCAGAGAGGCATTTCCATTCTGGAGCTGGGCAAGGTAGAGTCCTGTGCGATTCCGGTAGCTGGGGCCTTGTTGGTCCAGTTGATCTTTTCCATAGAAGAAGCTGTGCAGTACTTTGGAGTCATTTTCCCTCTGCCATGTGATCACCAGGCTGTCCAGACTAGTGCCTGAGCTCGGGGAAAACACGCACCCCAAAACCGCAGGCTGTCCATACACCGCCAACACCTGCCTCTGGGGGGCGCTGACCTCAAATGCCACTGGGGAAATAAAAGGGAAGTAACAATTTTATTCAACTACATACCTGTTAGGTAGCCTTAGTAGATGCTTCCCTTGTTTGCTGTATTACCTCAGTTCACCACAAACCTTGGAGGGTGGAATTCACTCATGACGGATAGCTGGATAGTATTAAGTGAGAATATTGTCCTATTCAGATGCCATGATGTAATGTCATGTTAATGTTATTCTGAGGGAATGTCCCCGCCTTTGGAAAAGGAGACAGAAATTTGATTCTCTGCTAGCATCTCTTGAAATGACCCTGCAATGCTCTCTGGCCCCACTAATTTATTTGGGCATAACAGAAGTATTAAAAACAGAAAAAAACAGTGCCTTGTGAACGTATTCACCCACCTTGGCATTTTTCCTAATTTGGTTGCCTGGAATTAAAATTGATCTTTTGGGGGTTTGTATCATTTGATTTACCCAACATGCCTACCACTTTGAATATGCAAAATATATATTTTTTGTTAAACAAACAAGAAATAAGACCAAACCTGAGCGTTCATAACTATTCACCCCCCCCCCCAAAAAAAAAAGTCAATACTTTGTAGAGCCACCTTTGGCCGCAATTACAGCTGTCTCTTGGGGTATGTCTATATAAGCTTAGCACATCTGGTCACTAAGATTTTTACCCATTCTTCTACTACTCCAGCTCATTCAAGTTGGATGGGTTCCGCTGGTGTACAGAAATATACAAAAACTCATTAATATGTACCTGTATAATAAACACTTTTACAAACACTTTATTAAACGATCTTAGGATTATTGTTCAAACCATTTTATTGGAGGTTAGTTTATGCCTATGTGTTGGACCCCTAGAGTCTCTAAGTTAATGCTACGAATAAAGCGTTCTATAAGTTAAAGGTTTACTTTTATGGCTTGGTATCAAACACCACAGTTACATAAATCATCAAATAAACTTTGCTGCCTCTCACAGTGCTTGGTGCTGACACAATGAGTGCGTAGCACTCCGGGGTTTGTCTGGTCCAGGAGTGGTCATATACCTTTTATTAGGTATTTCAACTAACAAACCGCACAATTTCAGGAAGGAGAAGGACCTCGAAATAAATTCCGCTTTGAGGACAGCCAAAATGCTACAGCTAAAGTAACTTTAAAACTTATTTAAGTTTATTTAAGAAAATAAAACCAGAATACAGCCACCAACAGCACAGCCACTGAAAGCACATAATTTGCGGTCTAACACAAAATCACAGGCACTTGACTGCGGTATGATGAGTAAAACTACACTCCCACACTCCCATGCATTGACTTCAGAAAGTTACAACCTGTAATTTGCTTTAAGACCATTTACAATGCTCAACAGTTAAAATATTTTTTTAAAACTTTTTTTCAAACAAAACACAGAATCGCACACTTCAGACAGATCCAAAGTTAAAGCAAGTGCAACTGTCGCGTTGCCGAGAATTAAAGCTCTGCTGACTTTTCTGGTATTATAAGTCTGTTTTACTCGTTTCAAAGGCCACAAATACAACATTTATGATATAAAAATAATCACAGTATCTTCGAGCTTTCATTATATATAGCAATATTGTATTATGAAACTATTCTAAACACCGAATCCGTAAAAATGCTTTTGGGTATATATAACTATTGTGCAACGTTATTTCAGACTAGGCAAACTATGCTGCTGGAAGTTTTCAAAGAATCGCATTTTCTTCTTCCTTATTCTAACCAAAAAAATATATATTTATAAGTTGTTACTCTCTCTCGTTCGGGAGCTATTGAAGTGACAATTCTATTACGACTAATAGTAATACACCTGATAGTAATAACTTTTCCTTGTTTCAGATTCAGAACTTACCCGTGAATCCGATTGGAAGAAAATAGCAAACTATCAGAAAATACATCCTCGGGTAAGATGGAGAACTGTGCAATTTGAAGTTTTACGTCAATATCCTGGAAATTAAAAAAAATGTAAAAATCACTTTCTAAATTTTCGACAATGATCTCTTAGGAGCACGATCTCAAACAGGCTTTGGGAGCTGGTCGACTAAACGAACCTAAAGCCAATGAATCGTATGACTCAATCCGCGCTTTGTTTTTTTCTTCACATGGCTACGAACTTTCGTTATATTATCATTCAAAGTAACGACTACAAAACGACTTTATTTATGATCCTGTAAATAACTTTGAAATGATAAGTAACTAGTCTTTTTTGACGTGCTAAAGCTGTAAATGAACAACAGCAAACATAATAATAAAGCAATAAAATAAATGAAAGAATATGAACTTATGTTTTGAACGGACATGAATATGCTCCGTTGACTGTGATGTATGTGGTAGTGGTACTGATTAGTGATAGGCAGATTAGAACGAACGACTCTTTTTGAACGAATCTTTTATGTGACGAATCGAACAGACTTTCATTCCACAAAATATTCGTTCGTCTGACTCCCAACCTAGCAGCCTGCGTTCTCTTTTCGCATACAAAAATACTGAGTGATATATGGGTAGCCAAAAAAGTTGAGCTCAACAGCTTTACTTGATTTGAGTGGTGCGTGTGAAGACTACACAGACTAATCCTCGCAAAGTGCACACCTACCAGACTGCCTGACCAAATGAGCGAGATTCAGATTCGAACGATATATGTAACAAGTAAAAAATCTATAAACATTCTGATGTTCAAAACAAAATGAAGCCTACACTCTTCCAAACCCCTTTGAATGAGGGACATTTGATGAGATGTTTTGATGAACAAGCATTCCAATATCAGTTTTGCTGTTGGAAAAATGTGCTGCTGCAGATGGGGCTCCTTCTATAGAGCTTGACATGAGATGCTAACCCACAGGGCTTGGGCTAACCCACAGGGCTTGGGCTAACCCACAGGGCATGGGCTAACCCACAGGGCTTGGGCTAACCCACAGGGCATGGGCTAACCCACGGGGCTTGGGCTAACTCACGGGGCTTGGGCTAACTCACGGGGCTTGGGCTAACTCACGGGGCTTGGGCTAACCCACAGGGCTTGGGCTTCAGAACAGCGAGGGACACTGAAGGCCGCTACTTCACTTGGAGAAGGTGGAGATGTTATCACGAAATAAAATGCTGCGCAGTAGTCAAACAAAATCAGTGCCAGCCTTCGCGATCCTAACAGACATCCCCCGTATTAGTATGCTTGGGTTTCTGTTTCCAGAAAAATGATTCAGAATAAACTAAGCCTTCCTTCTCTGTTCCTGGAAATGTAGTAAAAAGATTCTCAGTCAGGACAAAGATAATAGTGTTGCATTCAGGGAATTCAGGTTCAGGAAAGGAGTGATGGGTTTCTTCTTTTTATTTATCAGTTTATTTTTCATTTCCTTGGCACCTATCAACATGGGCTGCTGAGAGGTGTGTATACATGGCATTTTGCCCTTTAGTGAAAACGAGTTTACAGAAACTATGACAGAAAAGAATGTCCTGAGCCAGATAAGCATCTGATTCCGTTGCTCAACTTCACTATCAACTCGTGAGTGTAAAACTGAGGTTTAAGTGTTTTACGGAATTAGAGTTGGAGTAGAATTCAACAGGAACCGTGGGCCGTTATTGGTTGCAATAAGGTTAGTAAGCACATTGTCACAGTTCACAACACAGCCCCAGTTCCGCAGTAGACGTTATCAGTCACTTATATCTCCAATCATTCAATTAACATTCCTGAACATTCCTCGGTTTTCTGTTCCACACATAAACCCATCACTAACCCCAACTCATTGTGAAGTCTTTTCCATTTTACTACAGTGTCTTTCTTTCTTTCTTTCGTCCTGTCCTGTCCTGTTCCCTGGTTTCCTTGCCTTGCCTGACCCTGACTACGACTTTGTCTTTTCCTCTCAACTCCGTTTGCCTGATCGCCTGACCATTGCTTTTGTCCCTGACCACATCTTTGCCCAAACTTGATTGTTCTGTCTGCTGGTACTCGACCCACGCCTGTCTGACCTTCCCTCTCAGTACTGCAACTGGGTTTCCTTGTTCCTGTACCCACGTGGTGCATTACACACATTCACCGCAGATAGTGATCAGGGCAAGGTTGCTCCGTTACTTCTTGCATTTTGATCGCTAAACTACAGCACTTTTTTGCGACTTTTAGCGCCTACAAAATGACTACAGCGTAATGTAAACTGTTATGGGAATTTCAGGGCCCAAAACAGTTGTTACAGCTATTGAAATTGTGCTGATTGTGTCATTCATAATTCTCGAGAACAGTAAAGCCGTGTAAATAAAATCCCTTGGTGATTTATTGTGGCTACTTCAGCCTCCTACTGTACTCCAAGCCTTGAACAATCCTGGGTAGAGGTTCTGCCGTATCTCTGTGCCTTGGTTATCGGTCACTGAGAACCAGATGTCCATGAAAAGCTCCTGGCCGATTGCAAATTTGCAGTAATAACAAAGTAAAGCCCTTGTTGTTCGCAGGACAATGGCAGTTCACTGTTCAGATCTTGTGTGTGTGTGTGTGTGTGTGTGTTACGATCACTATCTTTCAGGATAACAGGGAGGGTTTTTAACCATAAAGTGAACACTGACTCAGCTTTAAGGATTTCTTAAAGGGAAATAGTGATAAACCCGCGGCGATAGGACACAAGGAAACCGAGAACAGTTACAAGATAATAAAAAAAACAAGATATTGGGAAGCAAAACCTATGCTACAAAGTACAAAGGGTGGCACCCGCTCCTAACCTAGTGTTTCTGACAGGAGTTAGCTGCGTGCTGAAGTGTACCCCATGGGCAGCTTACCTGTCCACCTTAATCCTCCTGGCATACTAATAACACCGGACAAATAGAACAACAGAATGATGGACTAACAACAGGTAAACCAATCGTAACCACAGTAAACCTCAAAACTCAATAACAAAACTACACTGGCAGTAGGAATAACACAACATGTTTTCAGTCCCCAGTCCCCAGGGTAGGGGAGTTCTGCTGGGAGAGAGCTCTGCCAATGGAAAGTTCAGACATCAGTACTGACATTATATTTAAGTGTTACATTGCTGGATCATGCCATGACTTCGTTAGGAGCTCTCCTAAGTTTCTTATAAAAGGTACTTTACACCACACCTCAATTTCCTTGTTTATGGTGGTTAAAGTCCTGTTGTGACTATGGTGCCTGTCTGGAGCATTTGTTAAGCGACTGATGTTTGATTTTTGATTAATCCTTTGTTTGGGAATGGTTTCACAGTGTATGGATAAGATATCTGTCCACCTACTTCCCCAGTATCAGTATACATCTTGGCCTACCATCTGTTCTTTTAAAGGCGAAATCCTAGATAAGTTTCTGCCAAATAGCAACATATAGATGCTTACATGAAATCAGTTCTTCCGTCTGCCCAATGCTTTGCCCTGAGAAGTTATGTTAGCACCGTGTAAAAGCAAAATATTGAGTGCTTGTGACTGGGGGTTGTCGTATATTACCATGGCTGTCTGGACACAATGGCTCACAGTTGACTGTCAAACGGACATGGCGACCCAGCAGTTAAGAACAAAGGCATCTCATCATCTCTCTGCTGGTCAGCTAATCCTCATCCACGCCCTTGTCCAGTGTAAATGTCTCTGGCTACCAGGTGCCCTGTGAATAACCCTGTAAAGAACCCTGTGTATTTCCCTGTGTTTAACTGTCTATCTATCTATCTACAAAACTTTTCATGGACGTTTTAATCCCGGTTTTTTATTTATTTTATATTTACCAAGCATTTATATTGAACAAGGTCTGACAAAATTAAATGCATAACCACACTTCCCAATTTCCTGGGTCCTAGATGCTAGTTTAGAGTATAACTATAGCTGTATTTTTACGTAGAAAGATAAATGTTAGTGATCAAACCAGGAACATTTCACTGGTTGATAATAACTACTGAAAGTAACCATTTCAGAAATAAATTCTGGTTTCAGGGATTCATGGGATTGGTGGGCTGACCATGGACTACATTGTCATTTCTCTCATTAGGTGAATATAAAGACACACAGCTACATACTCAAAAAGGCTTCTGGGAGGAGGTGCAATTTCAAATATCGTCTACTCCCGACCGTAATAATAATTACTCAATTATGATAATTACTCAAAAGGTCCATTGCGCACAAATAGTGCACATGTCTAAGCACCTACAATTCAATAGTCAGAACAAATAATTTTCATAATAAAATAAATGAGAATGATATCGCTCTAGACCAGATTCTTTGATCATTAGAAGAACGGAATGAACAATGAACAGGCCTCTGAAAATTCCCCCGGCCTAGGCCAAGGCATTACCGGCATGGAAATTGAAGAACTGTGAAAAAATTCACCGGAGGCGTTCACAAAGAAACCGAGGCTGTCCCACATATACTGTCTGTTTTATGATAACAATACAGGTTTGTATTAGAAGGAAAGGGAGGAAGCTGTGTGTGACATGCAGCTGGCCACCACACCTCAAGCCAGGAGAAACAGCAACACTGAGAGGGAGGTTCCTGTAATGGTAATCACACAAAGGTGCCAACAATCCCAGGCCCTTTAAAGAGCCTGCAAAGGCTCATGGGGAAAGATGATAGACAGGGAAGTCTTTGTGTCTAAGTGTCATAGCTAGAGTGGTTTGGGTTTGGCGGTCCTGGAAAATTGTTTTTTGTTACTATTTATACATGTCTTTTCTCTAAGTATTCACCCTGTTTGATAATCATGCCACACAGTGATTATCCCGCTAAGTGGAAAACCCTAGAGGGAATGGGCTGGGATAAGCAAAACACTGTCCCCCTACCGTGCTAACTGATATACTTACACTGTGTATCTGTGTATCTGTTTTTGTAGACCAGTTTTACAACATTCTTATAAGTACGTTTTTTCTTGAGCAACATTGCCATGTGCATTTAATGGTAACAAAATACCTACTAAAGAAAGGGTCTGCCTGCCACCGCCAACAGGCGTACGAACACAAGCTCTCTCAGGCTACTCTCCGATTTCTGAACCCTCTGCATCGTGCGAGACAAACAATGTTCAGAAATGAAATTATCTGCAAGTATCAGACCCCTCCGATTGAAATGTAAATGGAAAAAAATACAGTGGGGAAACACAGGGACAACCTCCTGAAATTTCCTCACTGCGTAAACGAATAAGCAGTTAATGACAGGTTAATAGTAAGTGTTCTTAAAGTCTCTGGTCCGTGGCCTCGTCCTGTTTCTCTCCATCATTACTCAGCTGCAGCAATCCAGCGTGGACACACAGACACACATTGAGAAAATGTATTATCTTAAGTCTGAGTGTATCCAACAATATTTCTTATGTATATTTATGCTAATCACAACAGGTCCGGCACTGGCAAACAGCTCTAGCTCATCTCAAACAGCCTCTCGTCTCCACTTAAAACTTTGGATCAGGAATGGACCCTCGCTTTTGAAAAGGTTTCCCATTCTTTTTCAGACCCGATCCGAAAAACAGCTTGTTTCTGGCAGTGTGATTGCCAATGAGGCAATGGAAATTGAACTGCAGTAAAGCCCTAATCAGAGTTTCCATTGAGTGCTTACTTGGACTCTGGCAAAGACAAGTTTTTAAAACACCGTGGCAGGATAACAAGTGTTTGATACACAGCCGATTTAGCAGGTTTTCCCACTTACAAAGCATGTAGAGGTCTGTAATTTTTATCATAGGTACACTTCAACTGTGAGAGACGGAA
>JAOYSI010017516.1:0-36853 GCA_025775065.1 Hiodon alosoides
ATGCTTCGCGAACTGCAAATAACAATTTTGTTAACCAAGCTTTCTCATCAAAAGAATTTTTTTTAAAATATTGCAGCTTTTTTCTTTCTTTCATGCTTACCAGGCAAACATTTTGAACCATAATGGTTCTCAGACTGATAAAAAATATATAAAAAAGTCCTCAAGGTGACTCTTCAGAGGCAATTGATAATTTAAAAGAGAGGCAGTTTAGTCAAGGGATTTGGGTTTTAATCCATTGCTTTGACATTGGCAGTCAAGCATGATCAACGTGAATTATTGAAGTCTTTCTGAGGCCTTCTACCAGCTGCAGCAACAGACTGATAAAGCCATCAGGGCAGGGACATCCCATCAGGAGGGGAATGTGGCTCTCACTACATACATGCATTCAAACAAGGGCACTGCTCGGTTGGCCTTTGTGACAGAAAAATTCCCTGGTTTGTTAAATCAGAAGTTCACGGTAGTTAAGATCACGGCCAAACTTGTAGTCAGTGTGAGATTTAAAGTGTACTGTAAATGAAAAACCTCAGAACAGTGATTCACCATCTTTTTTTTTCTACCTTATAGCTCACCGATACCCCTGGACTGACTGAAGAGAATGTATTAAAACATTGGCACCCAATAAAACTGACAAGCCAGTTCCCCCCTTACCCAAATATATAAATCTAATACAATTCTCAATTATCTTTAGTGGTTGCCACTAACAGTGGGGAATGTTATTTATTTTGGTATGAGGATTCCACATTTAATGATTTGGATACACTGTCCATTGCTGACCGTAAACACTTCGGTACCGCCAACTACCCAGATTGACTGTCTATGAAACCCTGCAATTAGTGAATGTGACAAGTCTGTTCAGCAAACGAATTAAACAGCGATGGGAGGCAGGAAAAAGACACAGGCAGTATTTTGTTTTGCCATAGCACTGCTCAAGTCTCCTGGAACATTTTGCTAAAATTTCTATCATTCTTATGTTCCCACACACAAGGTGTGTTTACTGTCCCTAATTGATACCAAGTGCCATGATGCAACTAGTGAGCAACTGTACGTTTTTATTGGTTGGGCAACTTGCTCTATATTGATGTTTGCAGGATCTTTAAGCTTCCCTGAAATGCCCCAATAATCTCAATTAATTCAGATTCGGTAAAACTACACTGTTCGTCACCTGTGTGTGAAAGCTAACCCAGACTGTGCTTGCAATACCTGCTTCCTGGCTAATGTGTTAGCTAGTAGTAAAAAAAAAAGTAGTACCGTTTTTTTTTAGTACCGTTATTAGGAAAAGGCTGAACATTACCGATTTAACATTCGGTATGTAAAACCATCAGAAAACACTGTAGTGGGGAGCGGATACTGGTGTCTGCTGCAGACGAGTTATCGTCTTGTCTTGAGACCAGAAGGAAGCCGTCTGACTGAAGCCGCATAGACAAATTCCTGTCTGGGCGCTTGTCGAGGTTGAGGACCTCACCTGGCCTGCCTGTAGACCTTGGAGTGCCTGGGAAGAGACGGACACGCTGCACGTGGTTGTGTGCAACTCAAAGATCAGGATTGTGTTGATTATTTTCCCCGGGATGTGTTTGCAGGCGAGTTCGACTGGGAACGTTGGCATAGTCATCAAAATGACATGTTGCTTTTTTTTTCACATTGGAAAACACGGTTCCCGACACAGGCTAGCCACGACAAAGTTGCCTCTATTGAATTGAATGTGTAGCGATTATGGGAGGGGGCTTAGTAGTCATTTTGGATGGAGGGGCATTTTAGGCAAGGTGATAGGGCCTGTGTGGTGAACCTTATACATAAAATGATATTGCTGAGTGAATAGTATGCAGTTTAATTCCTCCAGACAAGACATGTACGGGATAAAACTACCACACATCAATTTGCAATGTTAAAAGGGGTCTGTTCACTGTGAAGTCTGTAAGCAGAGAATATCACTGTGCCAGTTCAGCGTTCTATATTTCATGAATTATTAAATAGGGATTCTGCTAAAACACTTCTTACCTCTCTGCATTTCTGGTGTGGGAAAACACCACAGGGATAATGCCCAGCTTTTCTGGTTCTGCTGAGCTGTTACATCTTTGGCCTTCCTAACCATGACATTAATCTTGGGAATGTACCTGGATATTTATGGATAAATATGGGTTTGTTCAAGCGAGGATTTAGCATCTATATTAAAAATCTATATTCAGAAAAAATTGAGCAGCAGGGGCATTCACCGAATAGTCAATGGAATCTCACTCAGGAAATCAGTAAGTCAGAAAAGCCAGACAAGGACTTCCTTTCTAGAGGTCAGGTTTAATTTGAAATGGTTCTTACTGGACCTTCACATCTTACCCAGAGGGAAGCGGGCAGCACAGTGGTTGAGAAACTGGGCCAGACAGCTTCGAGATAAAATCCCAGGAGGGGGAATGCTGGGAACCGAGGAAGGTACTTAACCCAATCTGCTTCAGTAAAACCCCGCTGCATAATTACACAAAGTGTAAAACTGTAAGTTGGGAGAAGTGCCTGCCAAGTGCACACAGTTTATCCTGTTCCGCTGCGTCGAAGCATTGCTCAGTTTGCCTGAGTGGCACCCTGACGTTGTCTGACCATCAGGTAACTTAATCGGGTCACCTTATTTGCCTTCAGGGAGACACTGACAGAGAAGAACGCTAACGTCATTCTGGCAATCAAGCGCCTACTTCAGGAGACGCGGTCTTTCAGAGTGGCCTAATTACCCTGACCATCCTTTGTGCTGACTGTATTGAGAGTGTTGAATCGATTTCTCAGATATCATTTGGACGTGGGAAGTATGATATGACCGGTAATGAGGCATCAGGTTCCATTATTTGAACGTTTTCCAGTGATTTGGTGGGGATACGGCTCCTGTTTGTTTCCCTTTGTGCAAATAACTTAGTGACTTCTGACATGAAGAGCCATAAAGAATAATTCAAAAAATAGAGATCTAATCTTTTTAAGAAGGCATTTCCGAACCTCAATGAAAACCTATTATTTTAATGGGGATGCTGTAGACTGTGAGCGCAACAACTCAAAAAGTTGGCGGCACAAAAAAACGAGTTTGATCGCATTCACATTGCCAATCAGTTCCTCTGTAAACAAAGGCGTTTTTCTCACCCGTTCTAGTGTCCCAGGGATTATCTTTGTGAGTCTAAGATTCCCGAGAATGACACTAGTGTGTTCCCAGCTGCCATCTGACTGCACTGCCAGCAGAACAGCTAGTGACAGAATGTTATTTTGAGCTGGGTTTGTCAGATTGATTAAATCAAGGGCAGTCCATTTCCTTAACACAATAACCTCCACTTAGGAAGCAATAAGGTAAATGGTGAACAGTATTCAGTATTCTGCCAGGGACTAAGTCTTCATTTAGGAGACACCAAGGCAGAGATTCATCCTCCAGAGATATCAAACTTGCTTTTTCCTACTTTATAGAGATAAACAGGACATCCCAGAGTCTGAAAAAAACTGATTATCTGGTTGTCTTCACCCTGGTGACTACAGATACTTGGTATGAGTGTCTTCTACAGACCTATCCAGGCAGTGTGTCTTTCTCATCAGCAGTAATTAGATAAATACACATAGGTTTTCTGTGCAGTTACCAGTTACCAATGTTAAACACTGATACTTTTTTTCAGAACACTGACATTCATAGAAGAATTTTAAGTGTGAAAAAGTGTTAGATCTCGTATAGAAGAGGAAGTTGGAGGTTGTTGTTATATATTCTAATTCTAATAATTCCTTGCCACAGAAAACTGTTTTTCATGTTCTTATAAAATGAACAACATGAGTTATTAGTTGTCTTGAGGTGTTTATCCAGTCGTGTATAGTGTACCAGAGCCTAACCTCGCAGACACAGGGCGTGAGGCACGGAAAACAAAGGAGGAGACACCAGTTCATCACAGGGATAGAGCCAGAGAGTCTAAGCCTCACACAAACCTAACCGGCAAGTCTTTAGGCCATGGTAGGAAACCCAGAGCGCCCAGAAGAAACCCACGTGAATGCGGGGAGAGCCAGCAGACTCCTCAAAGGCCGTGACCCGAGCCAGATTCATATCCAGGCCCTGTGAGACACCAGTGCTAATTGCAGAGCCACCTTTCTGCCCAATGAATGAACACATAATTTATATGCTCCTGAAAAAAATCTTTAAAAAACTTTCCCCCGAGGAAAAACAACAATTTGTCATCTGGAATTCTAGTGTTGCTCACTGTAATGTGAATATTTCATGACTTCTCTTGGTTACTGATTCCAGCTAAGTTGACAGGTTATGACTGTCATTTTCCTTATATGAGATGGGTTAAAAATTTAGCTCTTTGCCTGAGGCAGTACTTCTCTGTAAGATCTCTGTTGCCAGGGCCTGATTCTGTATTCTAAACAGCATACAGCTGTGTGGGGGAAATTCTGGTCCTTATGGACTGGAACCCAGCTACCGGGCAATAGATTTTCACCCGGAAAATATTAATATAAAAAAATCCAATGCTAGCAGACATTATGGTCTCCAAGGATCCGGATTGGCCAATTCTGCAATAGAGCTTGCAATGATAACTTCTGGCATCTAATGTGTATCTCAGGGAGTAATGGCCATTTGCTTATGTAAGCCTGCTTAATTTAGATCTTTTAGCCTGTGTGCACACACACTCGTTAATGAGTGCACATGTACACTTTAATGTGTGCACACACACTCGTTAATGAGTGCACATGTACACTTTAATGTGTGCACAAACACTCGGAGTATCTTCAGCATTGCAAATAAAGCTTAGGAAAAAGTAAAAGTCACTGTAACATTGTGTTGCGGTTTCCCAAAACAGTGTCCCAAAAGGCAGAAAGCCGGAGAGAGAAAGCCTTGGTTGGTAAGTACAATTGTTCACAACCTTGATGAACTTTACCGTGCTCTTTCGATTCCAGCACTGTGGGTGTACCAGCAAATTGATGTCATTAGTACGGAAAAGTGCAAGTTTTCTTAAGGTAGCCATATGTAATTTCCATATAAATGCATGAACATATAAAAAACAGTTGTGTGTGGGCAGACATAAATGGGATATACTAGAACACAATAACTCTACAGCTTCCTCATGATACAGTATGTAGCAATTTATATATAGTATAGTATATCTTAATCACATTTTCTGTCTGGGATGGATACATATAACAATTAAATGAGAAGGTGAAAATCAGCGCACAGAGCCACTGGCTACTGTTACTCTACACGAAAGGATTAAGATGGACAAGCATACATCTCACATGGTAATGAGCTCCGCTGCTCTCCGTGACACGACGTCTGTCTTCATAAACAGAATCGTGAACAGCTCCGCAAATGGCGAATGAAAATTGTTCAATTATGAAAGCCAGCATATTCGGGCGCCGGAATACAACATTTCTTTAAATAACTGCTGAGCGGCGGCTGCAAGGGAGACGCGAGGCTAGCATCACACTCCCAATCACCCGTGCAGCTGTTCCCTTCCAGTGTAACGCATGCCAGGTGAACAGAAGGGCAAGGACAGAAGCCTAAGGTGGCTTTGTGAATCCACCGTTCGGAGCTCTTTCGCTGGCACTGTGAATATTAAGACGCGAGACGGAAGCTGTGCGGAGAATTGAAAAAAAAAAATGTCTCCGGTGCATTTCATTATAAAGAATAGAACACGGAGTGTGATAACACTGGTACTCTGCATCAATCAATCAAGCTGTATTTGTCAGAGTACACATTAACAAACATAATTTGTCACAAAGCGCTGAACAGATTGAATTTTCTCGAGGGAATCGAAAAAACAGAAAACCCGGAGTCGATGGTGAAAAACTGGAAAATATATTCTCAGAGCATTTCTTCCAGAAAACAGCATGCTGTGTGTCACCACAATAAAACACAGAGTTCCCGGTTCCCAATGCAAATTTCAGTAATCTCCTTCAGTACAGTTTCCTCACTCAATAAATTTAATTTTTCATCGTTGTTTCATACAATCCCATCATTTTTAATTCCGGCGTTTCGGGTTTCTCCACACCAAGGCTAGCCCTGGAGCTACAGTGTGGGACAATTTGGTGTGGTGTTTAAATGTACCTGTGCCGTCACTCATTCACTCAACTGTCACGAACGGCAAAAGACGTTCAAAATGAAGGCATTTAATACCAGTTCAATGAGGTCCCAGTCAATTTTCCCCACGGTGAATAATTTTCTCCTGTCTCTTGTCCAACATACCTAATAATGGCTGCTGAAAGACAAAGGACATTAATCACTTTGCCATTGCACGTAGGCAAGGAGAGTCAGTCTGAATCTCGGTTAGGACTCACTCGGTTGAAGATAAATGATTCTATTTGTTTCTGTGCTCGATGAATCATGTTTTTTGAAAATCTGGCTATAAGAACATTATCTGTGAAAAATGCACTTAGACTACGTGATATATCATACACAATTGATCCTAGCTTTGGAATGTCAGTACCACGATTTAGGTGGGCTAAAATCAATGTGGGTCAGCGTGAAGGTAACTTTTAGTAGGGAGACAAAAACCTATTATATATTGGTAATTACAGGGCCAGTATTAGCTGAACTGAACGCAACGATAAATTTTGCTATTATTTTTACTACCTTTATTTTACCAGGAGCCTAGCCCCAAATGCAGCATCTGTAGCTTCTAATACACTTTATAAAGTTCCTCCACAGTTAAAAATTACACTCTGGGACAAGTTGGTCTTACAAGGACCTTACAGACACAGCAGTGGCTATCCTGGATGTGGCATCCTTCAGAGGATTCAGGGACAAGTGAATGAGTTGAGTTTTTAACTGGAAAGAAACCAGGGACAAAATCAAAGCCGATGTGGGGCCGCCCCCCTGGATGCCAAAGTGATCGTGTCCTCGGTGAGACAAGTTTTCTCTCACTGCAGTACATCGAACGTACCGATATCAATTCCCTGTCCATTTGCTTTCGAAGGTGGACGTGAAAGTTGCACATTCATTTTTCACGCCGTTTAATGATTTATGTTTAATTGATACATAAAGGCACGGCAGTCATCCTCCTCTACGGATTCTGGAAGCAATAACTCCACCTTGGACAAAACATTTGTTTTGATTAATGCGATAAATTGCCCATTAGACCCCTTTTAGTACACAACCACTAGCCACAGACCCGTAAGCAGTCACCAGATCACATCCAGATCTTGTGAAAGCATGACTTTCATGTGGCCAAAAGTGAAAGGAATCTGCAGCTCAGAAAATGTGGTGCCTTGCAGCCAGACAAAGCAATTATGTCCCTCCAGTCAAACCCCCAGATGTCACATATTCTGCTCAGCTGTGCAGGACATTGTGCGATGCCAGTCTGTCACCCCTATTCTTCGACAGCGAACTCTGGTCCGCTTCCGTTAAATCTTTCCTTGGCAACGCGGTGGCCTCTGCTGTCCAGAGATGAGCAGAAATGTCAATGTCAGAGAGGGGCTGTCAGTCTATCCATCAATTGATGACAAGTAAAGCGATCTAGATGTACAGAATATTTTGTCCACTAACACGAGTTCATGAAAAATAATTGGTAAACTATGGGGTCTCTTGAGTTCTTTATAATTAACTCGTACTAGTGGCGTTCAAAGGAATTAAGAACTAAGCATAAATAAAGATGAGGTGGCAACAGACTGGGTATTAAACACTGATTTAATGACAAATAATGAGAACCAAATTTATTTGCAGTAGTACTGTAGTGAAAACAACCTTTGGCCAAGATTTTAGATGTGCCTCTCTTACAGGACTCTCTCATGAATGTGAAATTCTAGAATCTCGTTGATTAGATTGAGTCCAGACCACCACAGTTCCTGGTTTTTGATTTATACGATGGCACTGGAGATGAATTGTTGAAGAGTGTTTATTTTGGAGGACACAGTTTTTTTTTCCTGCTTTAATGAAAGCAAAGTCTGCTGAACACTCAAACTGACTTCAAGTACAAGTTCCAGTTTTTCTATGGTAGCTGAAAATGATGATGATGAGGATTGTGAGGAATCCCTCATTTAAGTCAGTGTCTTTGCTGGCACGAATACGCCTGATATTTGATGAAAAAGTCATCAAACTGGTTTACAGTCATTCCAGCTATTATTTATCTGAATACAGTGTTCATCACATTAAAATTGTATAAAATACTCAGAGAAGCTAACTTAAGTCAATTCGAATAACAGAGAGCTCCAATTGACAAAACATATATGGGAAGGCATTGAGACACATTTCTGTACAGAATTAATGTGAAACAAGTATATCTGCCAACACATGAATTTGGTTAACCTGAATATTCATAGATTGACAGCTAGCTAAACTCTTAAAACGGTCTTGGGGGTATTGATGTGTTAACTCGCATAGTGCCATCTGTTATATTGTGTTCTTTTAATCTCACTGATTGGAAGTTGGTTTCATTGTCTGTTTTTAAGAGATTAAAGGCACCTGTGTCCTGACATGGGGGTGCTTTGATGTCAGCCTAAATAAATTTAAACTTGAAAAGAATGTTTGTGTTTTAACACAGAGTATATCGAGGTCCAAAAAAAGCTATTTTTATTGTAATTGAACCTGCTATGTAAATGGGCTTAATTGTGGGCGGGGCTTCTGTAAGAGGTTACTTGCGGGGAACGCGTGCTCAGCTCATGAACTTCACTGGCTTTTTAAGCTTTACTACTGAGGTATGTTTTTTTTTTTGTTTTTTTATGATTTTCTATTTCCAGTTCCTTTAAAAAAATAATATATACATATTTTGCTGATGTTGAGCCTCTGCATACTAATGTTGGGTTATGAAAGAAAGGGTTTGAGAACTCGCTTGAATTTTATTTTTATTTGTCACTCATCCCATCAGCCTTGGCCACATGGTCACAATTTTTTTCAGGCCATTACAGATGAGTGATGGATTTTATACGCTTTCCTGAGGTGCATGGAGGGAATAAATGTGGCCACATGATCTCACCAGCGATTAGCTCTTCTTTACAATTCCATGAACCCGACACACCCTAGAAAAAGTTCACCTTTAGGGGTGTCCCTTTGTGAAGGTTATGCTTCTCCCAGACAACAGTTTAATCCTGCAAGTGCACATAAATGTATTCAAAAAACAACTACCGAGCTGCCATTTAAAAAGCCCAGGAACTTCTGACATGGACAGATAGTGTAGGTGGGTGAGCATTTCTGGCTTAGCACTGTTTTTGTAACAGGTCACATTGTAATGGTGCAACAAAGGTTTTCTTTCTTCATGCTACAGACTAAAAGGAATCCATTAAGTTTTAAAAGCATAACTAGAGTAACTAGGAATAGTCCTGTTTTTGAGCAACGACTTAATCCTGGAACCAATCCCAGCTGGTAATTACAGGTGTGAAGATTGCGCTCGGTGTAACAGTACAGTGAAATGTAAATCCATCCACACTCAAAGAAAAAGATCAGAGGAATTGATGTACTGTAAAATTTGTTTCATTGGTACTGGCTGCTACTGGTGGTGTAATGATGTAGGGAAACGTTTCCTTTTTGCTGTCCAGGTGCAACCCTTCTGGGATGTGGTTCACCCTTCATCTCACAGATACTTCCAGCAGAATAATGCGTCATGTCACAAAGCGCGTATTCACTCAGAATGGTTCCAGGAACCTGACAGCGGTTTAAGTTTAGATGAGTGACCTGTGCAATCTCCAGACCTCTGCAGTCCAACTGCACAACGCCATCACCTCAGCATGGACCAACATCCCTGCGGAACGTTTCTGACACCTTGTAAAATCCAACAAAATTAGGCTGTTCCCCAGGCAAAAGGGGGTCAGACACAGTACAAGATAGATAGTGCCAAGATGGTGGCTAATAAACGCCGCTAAGTGTATTTTTTTTATGGTGTTGGGAAAAATTAATGATGTCAAAATAATTGTAGCCTACTGTCCTGTCTGTGCAGTCAAGTGTAGTCACCCTGGCTTGTAATTGTCATGGGTCATTTGTGTATCAAGTAATTAGCCATATCACTGCAACTCAGCTCCTGCCTCTCTACATAACAAGCAACACATTAAAAACAAAAACCGACGCATTTCAATATAACGCATTTAATATAATTTGTGTGCATTTTTAGTGACGTTGAATCAGCGCACCAACTTCAACATAACGAGTGCTTGTCTTTCAGAGAAGGCCGCTTTCAAAAATAACAAATCACATGCCTCACTGGAGCAGTTGCTTTGGTCACCTTGCCTTTTCAACACCATTAGACGTACGCTGAGGCAGTAAACACTACGATAAATCAATGGTCTCAAGGAACTTGCCTCTCCATGGGTAGCAGCTGTCTTCAAATAGAGACACTACACGCATGGTTAAACAACCGTTTCCCCTTCCCCCCCCCCCATCACTCCGACCTTCTTCCAGTGCAAAGGTGGCATCAGTCAACGGCCTGTCTCGCATCACTCAGGGGTGGCCTTCAACGCAACTGGGGACAGGAGTGACATCCCTGTCCCTGCGTTGTTTCTTCCGTTCGGACTGGCACTCCAGATCGCCTACGTCCATGCCGGCCTTGGACAGTTCGGTTTGCATCTCTGACGCAGCTCCTGATGCCACCTCTTTGGTGGCGTTCCAGGGTGCCTTGGTGGCCGAAATCTGCAACGCCGCAGTCAGGGCGGCTCCACGCGTGTTCACCAGGTTCCTTCGGGTGGATGTCGTGGACGCACAGTGCCTTGGCACTGAACGACACTTCCGGAGCCTTTTTCCTCCTCCTGCCAGGCGTGTTGACTGGTGAGTGCGATGGCCACACAAGAGCGCGACGTGAATCGTGCCACTCAGCATGCACAGAGCACTGCAGACGTGCTCACAACAACTGAGGCATGCTCACCCGTAAGTGATGGTTCATACGATGGATCGCTGGGTTATCATACCCGCGGTTTCCCTGAAATAGAAATATTAACCATCAGTCCTCCTGACTTTCACAGAGCCGCAGGAGGCTTAGAAAAAGAGGAAGAAGGGGGTCATGGCCGCCGTGATTTTAATGAGACCAGACATAAAGCATCAGATGCACTCTCGCGAGATACGGCATGTCTGCTCAGATATTTCTGGGCTCTGGAGGGAAATAATCAATTAGTGATATGATTTCTATTGATAACCCATCAAAATATAATTCTAATGATTCTGTGCTTATCTTTTTTCTCTAATAAAATATTTAACACCAACACCGAAGAGAAAGGCTGTCCCATGTCTGTAATGTTTAAATTGAATTGTTGACCCAAATAAGAGCTCAAAAGGCAACAGCATTAAAAATAAACAAAACATTTGTTAGACCCGTTGTGTCGGTAACCCGCTATTATTCTTCCGTAGTCCCAAGACAATGCATACAAACGGGGATTTGTTTATTTACACCAGCAGGCTATTCTGATGTAAAATGTAATCTGAATCTGTCATGTGGAATGGGTACACAGCATCATGCAATCATAGCCAAATGAGTGTTCCACTTTCACTTAGTTGGAATTAAAGGGGGGGTGGAATAAATAAAATAAAGCGCTGTAAAAACAAATCATGTTTTGTATATAAAAAGAGGAAACAACGCAATAAAACCATCCACAATAGCATTTATGGTAATCTGAAGGACATAGCCCTTGCAGAAAAGGGCAAGAGTATCACCCCTCTACCAACAGACGTTACTGCCACGCTGTCACCCATCACTCCACCCCAAACCCTGCCTCGTTGTACATCATATGCAAACAAAATAACCGAGTTATTAATGCAAGCCCTCCCGTACACACACACCGAACAGCAGAGTGAAAAAGTGAATGGGGTAAACATACGTCACGACATTAAGTGCACATCTGAGAGTTTAAAAAAGCGTCATGACTGTGACCTGCCCGGGCTTAGCTGAGAGAGCATGCTGTGTGGCTGATGAAATGCATTACTTAACCTACCCAGTTGACAGCCACCCGCTATCGCAGACAGTATGAATGAATGGCTGTCACGAATTGCTCTTGGCCCCAAACGTGCAGGACACAGATGTCTTCGTTCCGAGACAGGTTCCTTTGTATCAACTGCGTTCTTACGTGTGTCTGGAAGTCCTGAGCGCCGGCCACACCACACCACACCCCACTTATAATGCACAGACGCAACACAACTCGGATTAAGTTGAATGATTTTATACACTTTGGACACGTCTGAAGATCGCGGTACATTTACATTTCTCATTGTGCATTTTCTGTAGGTCAAAATATAGAGTAAATCCTAAACAGGGCTCTGAAATGAAGTAAAATCTCGGTTTCGATCATTTGTTTTGCTATGAACACAAGTTAGTGACTGAGCAAGCCTCATAATTCATAAACGCTGTCATTATGAAAGTGCTCTGCTCCAAAGTGGTCAATGAGCAAAATAAACAATGGAAAACGGCTGTATCCATCTCATCATGCATTTTGGATATTTCAAAGTGCACTAGCAGTTCCCTGGAATACTATTAAGAATTGTTCTTACAACAATCAATAAACTCGTACAGCCACACTACGACAAATTCAACATGACGTTCTCTACAGAACGGAAACGATATTTTGCAAAATGTAGTAATCATTTGCTGCGTATGCACAGGGCAGACAGGAAACTTTTTTGCTGACCATGTTCTTAATTTTGGGACAACTGTAATTAACTTTAGAAAAAAAGAAAAACAAATCTATCGTTTATCCCACCTCCATATCCATCAAATAAAAATGAAAATGAAAACTGAGCACATTTTGGGATAATTCCACATACCGAACCAGCAGATTTATCATAGTTGAATTTAATCAAACTCAATATTTGCAGCAATCAATGTACAGTTTTTTATTTTATTTTTTTTTAAACCAAACTAATGGACTAAATTCATAAAAAAAAAAGTTCTAAACACAAATCCCTTCATTTTGAAAAGTATATTGAGTTCATTCATCCTCGCAAAAGAAATGTAAAAAATAAAAAGGTTTCCACCAGTGTTTTTTAGAGGGCATCATTTCTTTGCCGTTCTTGACCTGAGTCTTCGTTTGATGATCAGATGGTCACTTTCTTTGTCATCTTGATCGTGACAAATTATCTGTAGAAAGATATTACCGTTTAGACCAGACCGTTCAGGAATTAACCCAAACCAAGGACATTGACTATGGACATCGTAATGAGTCAAGACTTTACCGGATGGGAAGGTATGTCGAGGGGAGATGAGATTTCGGTTTTGTACAACTTTCGTTTGGGCTTCTTCGGCTTGAAGCTGAGAGATGTACCGCCTTCTAGTTCAGGTGATTTGGGACTCATAAGTCCAATGATCTTTTTAGCTAGGGGAAGAAATCAATAATTCAGTCCCATGCCCTTTGCTCACTCACAAGCAGCCAAATGGCAGAATGCGCTTCCTGAAGAGACTAACAAGCCCCAGTTTTACCTTTGCTTCCCAGGAGATTAGGCGAGCTCTGAAAGAAATCTCCGATCTTCTGCAGCGTTCCATCTCTCCTGTTCCTCAGGCTTGACTGAGACTCCTGGCTCTTCATTTGATTTATTTTTTTACTGGGTGTGGCTGGAGACTGAGGAACGCATGCATTTATCACCGAGAAGCAGGGCTATAAAATGAATCAAATTTAAAAGGCACATGTTAAACATCCTGTCTACGGGTTGGGAAATCGGGGGCAGAATCCCACCTCATCACACTGTGCAAGCATCCTGGAGGGTCTGCATCTGCTGTTCTTCCGGTTTTCACTCTCTACTGGATCCTGAGACGCACACACACACACATATGGCCAGAGTTACGTCACTTCCTACTACAAAAAGCAACCCTCATCCTAGACTTCAGGACAACTCACTTAATTTGCGGATTTTTTTTTATGATTTTGTGTGATTTTTTAAAAGGTTGTGAATGAGGTGACAGGATGCACAAATAAAAGGATTGTTAAATTGTAGTCATTAAGCTAATTTCATGCAGCGTTAACTACAGCTAAACATAACTATAGATTAATGAGATGATTTATTAAATGGTATTTCACCAAAACAACGTTTCTTAATTATACTGGTAAATAATCAGTGAACCTCCACACAAAATAGTTTCCAATAGGCTTCATATCCAGATGATATGGAGAAAAAAAATCTTTAAAAAGTCTTAATCCAGTGTAAATACAGAAGGTTTTCCCTGTTAAGCAGAATGTAAACTTTTGACAAGCATTTGTCGGTGCTGAAAACAAAGATTCTAAACACAAAGGCCAGTAATAGAATTGTGAATGGCCTCTTATAGACATTTCTTTTTCTATGGGGATCGTTACTGACAAAACAAACTGGAATTTAAGCATTAACTGTGCTTCCTGTGATTCCCATGGAAGCTGAAACTGCACTTAAAGCAGTACGCTGCCTTAATTGCAAAATCACGTCAATATCCATACATTTTGCTGGAGGTCCCCTCCCGATCAATGGGGGTAACAACAAAATGAGGATGAAAGGGAAGATAATTTACCAGAGGAGTTCACTCACGACATGTCAATGGCAAAACAACGCTCCATTGTGTAAGGGACTAGCTCTGATGAATAATAAATAATAGCCTTTCCATTGCTTGACCCAATAATCCTCTTCCTTTTTGAACACTCTGCCATTCTTTGGGAACAAGGTGAACCCAAAAAAAAAAAAATGTCTAAAACGAGGGTCAGCAACTCCAGTCCCCGAAATGCCAAAGTGTGAGAGTTCTTCTTCCACTAAGCCTCATAATTATTGAATTGAAACCATTACTTGGATCTCGCTGGGTGGTACCCACAGACTGAATGGATCTTAAGGCCTGGAGTTTCCGAGCCCAGGGCTAAATGAAGGCACTATTCATGGATGGAAGGCAATCGTTCTATTAGGGAGAATACCTTGGTACGTTCAGGCATTTTGAAAGCCTTGCTTTTCCAGCAAACTGAAAGCATTTTGCTCTTTAAAAGAAATCGGTCAGGTTAGAAAAAGGCAGACATACAGACCAGTCGCGTCCAACTACTTCAACACTCCAAGATGAAACTTCTGAATACACAAAGGCGTATGGCCGCGACACCGCCGGCTCCAAACACGCCGTAGGATTGCTCCTTTAGAGAACTCCCCATTTGCGGAGCGAAAAGGCGCCTAACTAGCCGGCAGCATAACGAATACCTTCTCCATCTCGGGACTCTTCCTCTTCTTCGCCGACCTGGTAATTTTGACGGTCACCGAGGAGTCCCCATCCTGCCGCTTGACATTCAGTTTGTTGGGCTGCAGGGAAGTGAACTGGATCTCCAGCTGGGGCTTGGGGAAACGGCTACCCCGCCCGTTCTCGGTGGAGATCTCGGAGGAGTCCAGCACCGACACCTGCAGGGGCCAGAGCATGCGAGTGACGAGGCAGGCCAATCTGCTTAAAGGCACCCGGCCAGCTCATCTCGGCACACAAACGGAGAGAAGCAATTCAGTCTTCCAATGACCTCGTTTTCCTCTGAGCTTCTGCTGCTGGAGATTCCACCCTTCAGTTCATTGTCCTCTAGCGGCTTCTTGAATGGCACGTCGATTTTATCTGCGCTTCCATTCTGTAATGGGAAATGAAGTTGATAGTAAATATTAAACAAAAATTGCAAGCAACCGACTCATTTACATCAAAAGGAGGGACACATGTTTTGTGACCTATGCTTGAATAAAAAAAGAAAAGAAAAAACAGCCTCACCAGATTTCTTAATCTACTGTTTTTTTGAGAAACTGGATTGGTTTCCTTGGCATTATCGGAGAACACCTTCAATTGTTCCTTCAGCAGCATAATTTCAGCATCTTTCTCATATACAAGTTGTTGCAATTCTTCTTCTTTATTAATGTTCTGACATTTTGAAGGAAAAACAAAAACAAAGAAAATCAGAGACCATTCAGCCATGCTCTGCTGCATAAACATAATTTGACAGATTTACCATACCGTTTTAACCTTTTCATATATACTGACCTCTAGTGGCCGAGAATTGCGATTTTGCTGGAGTTCCTTCAGCTTCTGGTCTTTTTCTGCATTACTGGCTTTAAGTCGCTGCATTTGGATTTCGAGGGCTGCAACCAATGCGTCCCTCTCTTTTCTCCACTTAAGAAGATCCTCATTCTTCTCAGAAAGCTGCTTCGAGAGGCTCTCCTGCGGATTGCAGTCCCACCATTCGTTCATTTACACAGCAGCTCTAAAAGCAAAACTTACGATTTTACAGTTAATTAACGCTGCGGGGGCGTTTCCGAGGCCATTCAGTTCAGGTACTTTTGGCTGGGTTACATCGGCAATACTGAAACGCGCAACTGACTGATTTCATTACAATTACAAAAATTAATTACAACGACCACATTGCCACCTGTTGCCCGGTGACGGTTCCTGCTTTGTCGTGCTGGATTCATTAACAGCAAATTAAACTATGCCTGGCACCCTCAGGTTATTCTTTAGTAATTAGCAAAACCCCGAACATGCCAAGAGAAAATACAAAAGGCAGCAATGTGGAGTTTTCAACGGTTTAACGGGAGAGCCCGCCTTCATTAAAATATCACCAGTTTACGCACATGGCAGCGAGGTCGATAATGGGAACATCCATGTGCAAGCAAAGCAAAAGCAGGCGAATTTCACGAGTCATTCACTTCCCCAACACTGGCTGACATAATTGGCTAATAAATTGCAAGCTGGAGATCGGTGGATCCCATTACCGCTTCAATCTGCACTCTGCCAAAGCGCTCGCGGTCGTCGGCGAACCTCCTCATCTCCTGGTTCCTCCTCTCCTCTGCCTCTTTTGCTTGACTTATTAGGATCAGCTTCTCCTCCAGCCACTTTTTCTTGTCCGATTGATGTTTCTCATTAACAAGCTGCAATGTCACAATGAATTATTCTCTCTCCGAAGTGTCCAGGGAAGGTACACCAAAGTTAACACCGACCCCACCAATCATTAACCTTTAAAACAAGGCCTTTGATGACAAATTTGTCTGAAGGAAGTGTCTCTGCGGTAATTAATTTCATACAGAGAAAGCGTGTAAAGCAGACTGCGTTCCTGGTCCTGGAGACTTGGCTAGGTCCATTTCTTCTCTACCCAATGACGCCCTTCGTTTCTTAGGTAAAAACTGAGCTGTTCATTGGAAAACTGGAGCCAATCTCTTTTGACAGGTTTCCCATATAGGTACTATACTGTGAAAGAAGTGTGTTGTAGGGGGTGTGCCAATAAAACAACAGTTTCTTCAGATCTAAAGAATGCTAATTTGGTATAACAGATTAGCATATTAATCATAAGGTTATCATATTACTCTTTACTTAAGTAGTTATGCAAGGACCTCAGCCAATTAACCACCTGTCTCTTAACATTAAACATGCTGTTAAAGGACACGCAATATCAGAATGCTTAGAAGACTACTTTTATCTACATTATCCAAATATTATTATATTTTTATTATAATATTATTATACATTATCCAGCCATTTTTTATCTCCACCGAAAGACCCAATGGGCCCCCCAGAAGTACAAAAGATTAATATCATGCCACTTACCGTCAATCTGTCATCAGCTGCATTAGTGTTCTGTATTGCCTGCTTGCATTCATCAGAATGGCAGTCTCGCAACATTCTAGAATCCTTGTGATCGTCTGAATTTTGCTTAAGGAACCTCTCCTTCAGTTTCCTCAGTTCTAAACAAGGGGGAAAAAAGGGCTAAGCTGTAGCACACCACCTTTCCATTAAAACCAACAACAGGAAAAGGTAGATCAAAAAGACAAAACAAAACAAATCGTGCACCTTGATTTAAAGACTCGATTTCATCCAGTTTTGCTTCAAGCACCTGATCCTGCTCTTGCTGAGTCTCCTCCTGCTCCGATAATGCAAGACGCATGTTTTCAATGACTTGCTCCTTGGCCGTTATATCTACAAAACAAACAAAACTTACTTTAAAACGCACACATCTGGCATTGATTACATGGGGTATGTTCTCCGCACAGTGTATAGCTAAAAAGGCTAATCTTCTGGTAGTAACAGTAGTGTTCTCATAACTTCGTAGAAGCGCAAGACCGCCCGCTCCCCATACAGGTTTTTCTACAGGTTATGACTTCAGCAGCAGGTTAAAAACCGCACAACTTGGGCCTTAAAAAGTACCATCACAGGCTTTCTGGTAAAGCTGAAGATTTTCATCAGATTTGGCGCTGCTAGCCTGAAAGGAAGGGAAAAAAAGATTTCAGTAAAACCATAAGAAAGGTCCTTCTCAAAAAAGTGGTTACAATGAAACTGACAGGAAATCCCTTACGCTCTTCAACTGGTGAATTGCCTGATCCTTACTGCTCAGGCTACTTAGCAACTGAGCCTTCATCTTCTCAGAGTCATTCAGCTTTCGCCGGAGAGACTTCTCCTCTTCGCGCATGGACGCAACCTGACAGTCGGAAAATGCTTACGGAATTCAGAGACCGATAACAGATGCATTTTCTCAAAAAGGGATCACGCTCAAGCACATAAATATACAGGCAATAAAGGGCAAGTAATCACAGAGACACATAAACAAAAGCACACCAACCTCTTTTTCTACTTGTTGTATCTGCCTTTTAGAGTCAGCAAGCTTCTCTTTCAGATCAGCAGTATCATCTTCCTTTCTCTGCAGGTCGAGACTCAAACTCTTGACTTTATCTGAGCCACTGATGACCTCCTTCCTTAATCTGTGGGGTAGGTGATAGACATTTGGCAAATGCATGCTTCCTTAAATCTTTTACAGTCTACAACATTAGTTCTTCTGTACAGTCTACAACATTAGTTGTGTCAACTTTTAAATACACACAAAAAAACATTACCAGCCAATAAAGCGGATGGGTAGAACGAAGGCAACATCACGAGGGGTGCTGAAGACTTACTTTGAGAGCTGTTGTTCTTTCCTCTCCAGTTCGGCGTCCTTCTGAGCGATGGCCTCCTCCGCCACTTTGAGCAACTCCCGCCGCCTCTCAGCTTCCTTGTGCCTGGCCTCCACAAGAGAGGGTGGAGAAGGAGCCCGTGCGTCTGCAAGCTTGTCTTGCATCTCCTTTAAAGCCGCCAGTTGGGCCTCCTCCGCCAGCTTCTTCTCCAGCTCGGCAACCCTCGCGACGCTAGCGGCAGACGTCTCCAACTGCTCCTGCAGGAGTGCGACCGTGCCCTTCAGTTTCGCTGCCTCAGCTTCTAGCTCGGACTGCCTTTTCGCCGTCTCAGCAGCGGTGCGTCTTTCAGCTTCAAAACACATCAGGTCAGTCTGGGCTTTCTCCTGGAAATTGACCAGTTCCTGCTTCAGCTGACCGGAGAGCTCCTCTTGCTCAGCCAGCTGGCATCTTAACTGGCAGACCTCTTGATTCAGGTCTTGAATCTGCCGGCTTTTCTGGGCAGAATCCTTCACCACTTTCTCGCATTCTTGGTGCAAGGCACCCATTGTGTCGCGAAATTGACCACAGTTCCCCTGCAGCAGCGAGGCTCGAGACGTTTCCATTTCTTCCCTGAGCTGCTGCGCTTCCTGCGTTAAGGACTCAATGGTCTTGGACTTTTGCCGGGAACTGTTATTGTGCTCCACGAGGAGCACTTTCGCGGTTCTCAGATCCGCAGAAACCTTCTCCGATCTCTCCCTCAACGCGCTAAGCTCACAGTCGAGGGCTGTGATCTTGCTTGCCGTTTCCTCAGAGCTTCGGCGCAGCTCACAAATCTCGTTAGCCATCGTTTCGTTTTCCTTGACAAGCTTGATCTTCTCTTGCCTTTCCACCTCCAGGGACGACTGGGCGGCCTCACTAGCACACGCCTGTTGTTTCAGACGGTCGTTTAGCTTGTAAACGTCATTCTGCAAGGACAAATGTTCCTGTTTAAGTTGCCCCATTTGCTGATCCTTCAGCTTCAGCTCACTCTGAAAATCCACCCTTATGGATTCCAGTTGCTGTTGCAGTCCTGCGTACTTTTCTCTCAATTGCATGATCTCCAATTCTTTTTGTTTACAGTCTGCTTGGAGCTGTTGCGTTCCATCCACTGTCATGACATGGTCCTCGTTCAGCAATCCTGCAAAGACAAGCAATGTTTAAATGCTCTGTAGCCATGTAGGCAAAATAACTGATGCTGCTATTCTATATTTTAAGCTCATAAGCATTTCCAGTGATTGCATGATAAACCAAGACCTCAACTAAGACACTTCAAGTGGCGTGAAAAACAGAAACAAGGCTATATCTTGAATTGGCAGTTTAGAGTAGGTGGGTTAATAAATGTAAATTAAATTATACATTCTGACTGTTGTGCAGTCTTTCAAAAGCAATGCCAGCACTATTGAGCTGCTGTTGCCTTGGTTACATCACCCAAGCAAAATAGACTTTAAAAGCCCTGAAAGTCTGAATGACAATTATTGGGAACAAGTGTTTATTAACACACACAAAAAAAAAAAATTAACAACTTTCAACAGTCAATAGACATGCCGTACATAATTATTAGCAAACCTGCTTTAAGGAGGCCATTTTGCATTGCTGCAAGAGGCAATTTATTAATTCAATAACCATGTATGACGTTGACGATAAGAGTTCCGGTACTCGAAAAGGGTGAACGGGATGAAACGTGTGTAAAACAGAAGGCTCTAGCTTTGCCCTTCTTTGGGGTTAAAAAAATTTTCAAAAAATAATGTGAATCAAAGCAACGTGTGTGGTTGGCACCTAAACTCTGCATGCATCACCCATCTGGGGATTGTGCATGTGTGCGATTTGTTTTTTTAAGTAAACATACTCCTAAGTGCAAAACAAACACAACAGAACAAAACAAAGCATTTTTATTCAGATAAAACATGAACATGGAAGAATCATAAAACAACCAAGTCAGCAGGAAACCAAAATCCGAAAAACACACGCAAGAAGACTACTTCCTGACGACCGACAGTCTTTTTTTCAAACGGAAGTATTTTCGCTCTGCAAGAACGTTCCCTCTATTCCTTTGTCTAGCCCCTACGAGGGGCTGTATAAGCCTCTCATGGCTTTGAGTGGAACCTGTACCTTTCTTGAGGGGTGGCTGTCCATCAAGGTCCCGCTCAACATCGCCCAGGCGCTTCCTGCACTCTTTCGCCATGCTCTCCCCATCTTTGTTTAAACATTTGCAATTCTTCTTCAATTCCAGAATTTCCTTTTTCACGGTCTCAATAAAGTTCCTCTGTTGACAATGACAAGAAGAGGGGGCAGGAGAGACCGTCTCAAAAGGACTCATGCAGGATACAAGAACAGCACACACCACAGATTAGCCGCAGCTACCTGATGGCTGTGGCTCCAATTACCAACTGTCATACAACAGTACAGCATCCCGTTACTAAATTACAGAGGTCCTTGGGAAATGATGGCGTAATACACTGGTGCCCCCTGTTGAGGTGGTGCAAAATAACTTATTTCATGCCAAAGGACTTCACTAGACTGTGAACAGATTTGATTACTTACATCATTAGTGGTAGTTTCAACCTGGTGGTCCATGGCAGTTTGTAACTTAGAGATCATTTCATCCTTTTCCTGACAGATATCCATGAGTTCCTGAAACTTCTGTGCCTGAGACTCAAGATTCTACAACAGAATTAGGATGAATAATCACAGACTTGTCCTTCAAAACTTGGAATACAAAGCCTCCTTGGGGCCAGTAAAGAAACTTACCTTGTTGGCTTCCTTTAGCTGGTCGTTTGTTTGCTGCAGTTGCACATGCATGGTTTCCACTTCTAAAAGAACAGACGGAATTCAGATTTTAAAAGGGAGTAAGCTTTCAAGCACACCCACCTAAACTACGCCTAAAGCTGGACGAGCGAAGCATACCGCTGGTTTTCTGATCCAGGAGCTGCTGTGCTTTGTGAAGGTCTTCAGTCAGCTCAGAAAGTTGCTTTTCAAAGTCGGCCACGGGGTTGCGGGGGTCAGATGAGGCGACCAGACACGTCTGCGCCGCTTCTGCAACCTTCTTGATGCCGGCCAGGTCATCTTGAATTGCATCCATCATCCCATCCAGAAATACCTTTTCCTAATGAAGGGAAAAAATAAAATAAAAAACCCAGAACAAAACCCCTTTAATTACATCAAGTGCACCAAGACCTATTAAAGCCTGTCAGAGGTGAATAGAAATCCTTAACGGGTCTGACCTTTGACTGCGCAATCGGGTTGCTCAAAGCCTCATCAACATCAGCGTTTTGGCTCACTAAATTCCTTAAGATCTCCAGCCGCCTCTCTGCCCGCTCTTCGATGATTTCTTTTTCTTTGAGGAGACGCTCACTGAAAGGCAAATACACGCCACGTTCATCAGCTGAATGTCAAGGATCAGAAAAGGTGACCGTGCCTTGATGGAGTTTAAACAACGCTTATAGGAGAAACCGACTGAATTCACTGATGAAGTCAGTCAGTGTGAACTAAATGCATCACTTGCCTGTAATCACTCTCCATTTTAGAGAACAACTCCATGAACTCCTTGGTAACCTCTTCACGAACGCGAGACTCCAAGGTCAATTTGTCAGATTCTTCACTATGGAGCTTTTTTTTCAGTTCCTCCACCAGTAAAAGCAGGTTCTGAGAGGAACAAGGTCAACTTTTTTTTCTTTCAAATTGATGATTAGGAGGCACACTACATCATTTATAATCAGAAACAGCCTACCTCATACAATTCCTTATCAATCTCTTCATCGCCTTCATCCGCCTCCTGAATGGTGACCTCCATCGCGCTCTCGTCACAAGTCTCCTCCTCAAAGTCGCCATCTTCATCGTCGTCTTTTTCCTGCACATCTTCTAAAGTTGTATCCCAACCGACCAGTGAACTCTTTCGCTTTGCCCAGAAGTTCTTCTGGTCGGCGTTATTGATGATTAAGGAAACCTCTCTGCCAGACCTCTTGGGAATGACGGGGAGAGGCTTTGTGTTGAGAACCACCACCTGCAAAGGCGAGAGTGCACAAGATTATGACTTTCAGGGCGCCAACTTTGACAACGACTAGACCAGGCACGGCCAACCTCAGTCCTCTGAGCACAAGACCTTTGTCCAGCTTGGTTTAACTGGAGTCATCATTTGAAATCAGATGCTACTGGAAGGTAGAGAGAAGAGACAGAACTGCTCACCTTCTGAGCAACAGCAGAGAACTTGAGCACGTTTAGAGTCTCGTCGTACATGGAGGCACACTGATTGATGTTGACAATCATACAGGCTTTTCCTCTGCCACAGAAGAAGCCCTGCAGGTAATGGGTGAGCTTGCTTTCTCTGAAGGGCACGTGCTGCTGCAACCTGAACAAAAACCATTTCAACCAAAATGACTGGGGAGGCTTTTCAAGATCATTTACACATCCATATTGTCTCAGTAATACAGTTAGTAAAACAGACCAATTTAGCTAGCATTATTTTAGCACAATAGCTTATAAATCAGACTTCAGTCTTGACATCCAGGTTCGGTTTCCATTGGCTAAAACTCACTTGGATTGTTGGTTGTGCCTCAGTGCATTGATGCATTTTCCAAGTATTAACAATGATGTGTTAATGTTGCCAGCTTCTTTCAAACGGTCTCCTTTATTATGAGTCTTGGCACACCTCTCAGAGCCAGCAAGATCACACAAAGACAACCTTAAAAAGTAAAAGAAAAGGCACTTATGAAGTTAATCAAAAAGATGAATGAAAATTAGGCAGTCAGCCCTATTCGATGACAACAGGAACTCTACTAGACAACTCTGCCACGGTTACAAACAAACTGCTCAATCAACATATAAGTGGGACAAATGTATGCGTATATTGCAATTAAACTTATGAATCTGTTCCCAAAAATCAACTATAGTAGAAGGGTAAACTCATTTTGTGCCCTGGAAGGCCTCACTGAGTTATTTGAATGCATGAAACTGTCCATTTCAGCCATCAGATATTACATTATGTAATAAAAAAAAAAACTATGGTACTTACTCACTGACCATATGAACACGGGGTATTCCGACATCTTCAATACGCAGGATCCGAATGGAGAATACACTATGACTAAACAGAAAAAAATTTAAACACCTTGAGGCACAATTCTCAGTATACCAAGAGTGAGAATAATTAACATCACAGGAGAATCCAATTTCTTCAACAGATCACTTCAGAAAGAAATAAAATGCACCTTCTGCTTGACAGGCTATTGAGCTTCGTACAGGAGAAGCTCTGGTTCTTTTTCCCAAGTTTCAAGACTTTGTAAGCTTCGTCTGCATCATTAACTTGGATCCACTTGAGATCTGTAAATCAGACTACATCTCAGGGTTGGAAGTAAAATAAAAAAATAAAATAAACCCCCCCCTCGCGGATATGAACTGTGAGGACCGTGCTGTGAGAACACGAACTCATTACCTTTCACAAATGAGTTGCCTTTGACATCTTGCGAAAGGCGCAGCACAGTTCTCCTCAGGGACCCGGTTGAAATGGGCTCAAGCAAGTCGTGAATATTTTCATTGTAGATTTCACAAAAAGAAACCCATACAGAAAATTTTGTGTGACAGCCCACGTTCAGACTAAAGCTATCCGCATCAACCAGTTCTCCTGCATCACTCATGGTAGAGCCTATAAAAAAAAAACAAAAAAAAAAAAGATAAAAGCTTTTAAATAAACACAAGGGATTGGGCAGAACAAGATGGTATAATACAATAAAATATCCTTGCCTTCCAACAGGGTCCCTCTTAATGTTGAACTCAATTGGCTTGCCGTGCTTTTCTGAGAATCGCTCTTAGAGAGGGAAGAAAGGAAGTTAACCAATATTGAACAAAAAAAGATTCTGTCTGAAATCAGCACCGTATGCAATGCAGTGTCCAGCAACACACTGAACGGAACCGCAATGCTTACCTCTTTGAAAAGGCGCATTATATTTCTCTTGTTGGTAGCTTCCTCATCCTGCTGGTCTTTCGTTAGTCTTGTGAATTCTCTACACCGATGAGGTTTGACGTTCATCTGCGTGTAAATTCTGTCTTCAATGCTGTTGAAGATCACGTTCAAAGATCTTGGAAGAATCCCACCATCGGAGTCAGGACCTAGAATTAAGTTGCGGCGTTTAATAAACCCAATGAGACGACACTGACCCAGTGTAGACCCAATGTAGAGTGGCTTTTTTTGGAGCAATAAAATGTCATAGTATATTAAGAAAGTCTTAATTTATACTTCGATGACGATGTTTACTGGGGACAGACTTTAATCAGGGGAATATTTCCAAAATGGAAAAAAGAAAACGTAGCAAATGAGCAAACCTAAAAAAGTGAAGGTCTTCCCAGCATTGGTAACGCCATATGTGAACACCAGAGAGTTTCCTCCTTCAAGAACATCTTTGACGAGACATCTTACTGTACCGTCAAACATGTCCTTCTGTGTCGTCTCTGGGCCGTAAACCTAAGGATAAACATTATCTTTTAAGGTTCGCAAACCTTAAACCAACAAATAGTTATTAACCCAACCCAAACATACGGAGAGATTCTGACCTGCGAGAACTGAAACCGTTGAACTGTCTGAGTTACCGATTTATCACTCAGTCGTGCGGACATGGACATCCTTGGAGCCTTGAGCAGAACAATGTCTGGAGGTTCAAGTGCAACGCACTCCTAGATTTGCATGGAAACAAAAAAGTAACATTCCTCTCATGACTCCGGAGAACAGCTCAATCAGTACTATTCAAACTGAAAAAAATTCCGTACAAATGGTTTTCGTGAGGGCAGCAAACCTCCATTCCCACAAATCATTTGAAATCTTTGAAAAAGCTTTAAAAAAAAGTTTAGTTGCAATGCATACCTCCACACTAAAGGCAGCACATCAGACACCCCTTTCACAATTTACTCAGACCGCACTAGCAAATATTATGTTTTCTGTGGTTACAATTGACTCCTCAACTTGTGCTGAAAAATTACTTTTAGCGTTAATTAAAATTAAAATGTTTAAACTTGCATGTCACTTTCTATACGTGTTTGTGTTGGTAAAAAACGTCATTATTTTCACTAACTGTCCGCATAGAGCATCTTGAAAGTGTTCCCGTCTTGGTTAATTACCTGTGATTCACCATTATCAATTTCTGTTGATGTAAATGGCCGTATTCGCAGATACACCCGCAAATGTTCTTTTTCCAATGGAGTTGAATCCTGAAGAAATATTGTAGACCAAAATCAGCACCAGGATTTAAAGTACCGAAATTATTTTTGAAATTACAAATATTTTACACTGCGAACACCAAGGGAAAACTACGCCACATTATGATGATGGCAATATCAAACGATGTGTAAAAAATAAAAACCTTCAAACGGAACCGAACGATTTTTAAAGCTGCCAAACCTTAGGCGTCATCTCGATACGTTGAAAGAGAAATCAAACAGGTAAAGTTACATAGAGACCGCTGAACCCTCTTCAGGATTACGTTCATTCATTAAACATTGACTAAACGGAGCAGAAATAAATCAGCAGTCATTGGCAAGTAGAGCAGGCCAGTTGTCCACAAGCATTTTTTTAAATCGTACCTGGGGCACAGTCGATGTAATGGCAGAGAAATCCGCAAACAAGTCTTTCTTCAGGTCTTCTACAACAACAGACTCCACTCTCTCCGTTTTGTAATTGAAACAGGATTCCATCATGCTGGCAAAATTACACGGGCTAGTTAGCAACACATTTTACATTAGAATACAGTTCCATTGTACGTCAGATAAGCGTGATATTACAACCGGTACCAAACTAAAGTTAGTGAAACATATACAAAACACTTTTTTTTTTTTTTAAAGTGACAACAGATCAAAATTAATATATCAGTGAAGATTATATGACAAATAGAAAAGTGTGGTTAGTGAGTTGACGGACATTGGTTCTGGTTACATTTTCCTTGACAACGAAGACATTTAAACAATGACATAGTATCGTTATTCGGAAAATGTCCAGTATGTTAACTAACCAATGCCATTGCCAGCATATTACTAAAAAATGTTTGATAGGTCTTTTCAAGATTGATTCATAAAGTCTTATGATAGCCAAGTACCGATTGCGCCATCGTGAAATATGCAGCACCTTTTTCTCGGACAAGCAAGCTGTTTAGCTACTTGCAACTACATTACATTGGCTTAGTTTTAACTGAATACCACGTACATAAATGTAATACAAATTGAACACTTACGTGACAAAATAAATGGGTTTCCCCAAACTTTAACCATTTACGAGCGCTTGAAAGGAAAGGAAAAACACCCCTTGTTATGGCTCTGAACTGTCGCGGTCTTATTTTTAAACTTAGCCAATGGGGGGACCGCAACTTCGCAATGGCTCATGGAAGCGGAAATCAGACGTGGCGTGTTGCGATTGTTTAACTACATTTCCCATTGTTCATTGCATCCGTACTGAAACACATGGTCCAACATCATGGCAATGTTCGTAGATCTAAACATCAACCATACAACCGATAAGAAAAGACTTCAAAATATTATTGAAACCGCGGCACATCGTGAGTATAATTGCAAATTACCTTTCACAACTCAACTACTCATGAAAAGGTTGAAGTTTCTACCTGCTGACCAGCTAAATAACTTCCACCGTAGACTCCAGAGGCTAGCAAATAGCAGTCATAGTTAATTATTATATTCTGGCATATTTAATATTATTGACAAGAAACAATTTAAATGATACATTATTCAGTATTTTACTGTATTTTAACTATATTTTATATCTTCAGCGTGAAGTTTAGGTATCAAGTATTGTCTAAAGGGAAAAATACAAATGTGCTTGAATGGGTGTGCTTAGTTGATAACTAAACCTTTTTAATGGTAATGTTTATGTGTGACGATACACGTCATTAAAAAGCACCTTACTGTCTATAATGGATGAAATAGTAAATCCTATTGCTTTTTTTTCTTTAGTTGGTTATTCTACAGTTGCTATAAATCACCTGGTTGCCCTGCAGCCAAAGAAACAGGTATGTGATTTTATACACACATGATGAGCCGGCCCCTAGTCTCAGCGGACTGCCCTACTGCCGTACTGATACTTAAGTTATCTTTCTCTTTCTTCTTTTTACTCCAATGTGTGTATCCACAGCCATATGGCAATACTATCAATGCCCCTGTTCTGCGCCCTCTTGCTCATAAATTTGACCAATTAGACCTATGCACTAGTGTCCTAAAGGTTGAGTGCCTGTGCATGTGAAAACTGTCAATGTGGAATCATAGTTCAGCTTTCTGTTTAATTATTACAGGAGGTTGACAAACCCAAATCTGTATCTGAGCTTTTTGATCAATTCCCTATTGTGCAGGTAAGGTTGTGGTCTTTCTATATTGTATATTTAAAAATGCTTGTGTGGTGTGGAGCTGTGGATTTTATTTAACCGATATTTCTTTCCTTAGGGAAAATCAAAGCCAATAAAGGTGTTAAACCGATTGACTCTGGTGGTTTCTGACGCATCTCACTTTGTAAGTGGCTGGAGTTTTTTAAATTTTTTAAATTTTTCTAATGCATTTAATTAACTTGAATGATAATCTTGTAATCTTGGGTAATTTTTTCTTTCCAGAGGCCAACAGCTGAGTTCAAATCATATGACATTGTAGCTGTATACCCTAAAACGGAGAAGCTGTTTCACGTAAGTGTTTTTCCTATGGTGGACAGCAATGTCTCGGCAAGATAAAATATTAATCACCAGTGATGTTTCAGAGAATAAATTATATGTTCAATGCCGCATATCATATTTAGTTTCTATGCTGTGGCTCTAATGAATTCTATGGTTAGTTGCTCTATCAAATTAGACATTGGAAAGATAAGTCTGTTCTAACAACTGTTCTCTGTTTTTTTTTTTTTTAACAGGCCGCCTGTATGACTTTTGACGTCGACATCATTTGTGTAGCCGTGACGGAGAAGCAGCCGTTCCATTTTAAAAGGCCACCAGTAAATGGTGTAAGCTCTTCCGATGCACATAAAATCCACGCGTTTAAAATCAAATCCCTCAAGATGTTTGAGCTCGTGGCGAATGTCTTTTGTTTGTTTGTTCTTTTTAATGGAACGCAAGGATAATGAGGGAGTTGACTAGATTTTCTTCTTCAGCCCTGATGATTTTAGTGCTTAAGTTTTTCTCCCAGCTTAAGAGCTAATTGGAGGCTTTAAAATCGGGACCAGGCAGACTGTTGATTCATTCCATAATGGAAGTGAATGCGCCTTGTGCTCGCAGGCAATCGAAAGAGGAATCTTCTTTGAGATAAGTTATTCAGCGGCTATCAGAGACACAACCATGCGACGGTACACCATCGCGAATGCACTCAGTCTAATGGATACGTGCAAAGGAAAGGTAATCTAATTCAGCAGTTCTCCCTGAGATACTCCTGTGCTTGTGCCATTCTAAAACACCATCACTGTACCCTGTGTTTTTCTCACTGACAGAACGTAGTTGTGTCCAGCGGAGCAGAAAAGGTGAGCTTTTTGCATTTTCCCCGCTTCAATTAATGATGTCATATAGGTAACGTTCATGGTTAGGCGAAGGCAAAAGCATGATTTTATCTTTAATATTAATTGTGTCATGGGATTTGTAAAGTACAACTTAAGTTTGCTTTATTTTTTGAATGTTAAGTAGTGTGTGGTTGTGCACAGTTTTGGCCTGCATCTGAGTTTTGGCCTTTTTAAGTCTGTTTTTGACCTGGAATAATCCCATGCTTTCCGCGAGTTACATTAATCATGTTTTCCCTTTGTCTCATCGCTCATCTCATGCGTGCAGCCCCTCGAGTTGAGAGGACCGTACGACATTGCCAATTTGTATCCGTTTAAGAGTACCATATTGCTGCTAAAAATGTATTTGTTTAATCATGTTAAATATTTGCTGCTAATTTGTTGCTTGTGTTTAAAATATAAATACAGAATATAGTTGTGACGGTTTGTAGCGTTTTTTTTTTAAGCCGCGCCCCTGTGGGTACTGAGCTGCTATTGTTGTGGGGCGGAAAGCATCAGACCCAACCTATTCTGGTATCGCGTGTATTTGTTTGGTTGTGTCGCTACCACGTTCCTGAACTAAGAATACAGGGGACTGCTGTTCGGGCTGTCGGAGGGTGACGCCAAGGCTGCCGTCTCCACCAACTGCCGATCTGTCATCCTGCATGGAGGTAAACGTGAACACAGATGCAACTTTAAATATGTCCTGGTACTGAAACCGCCTGCTGGTGGTTGCGCCATGTGGGTGCTGGTTTCAGTGTCAGTCCTGTGTTGATTTTAAAAAAATGTTTGATTTGCATTCGGTGTCTCTGGGGGTTTCAGACATGTGTTTTATATATAATGTTTGGATATTTACCATTAAACCTTTTTAAACTTTCACCATTAAAAGGAGACCTTTACGTTTGTTGCAGTATATATGCAGTACTCATAACGTAGCCATTAAATGTTGTTTAATGGTGAAATTATGTTCGGTGTTATCCTTGCAGAAACTCGTAAAACAGCTTTCGGTATAATACAAACCGTGAAGAAAATGCAACCACCAATGGAGAGGCGAGGAGAAGAGGAGAAGGAGGCGCCCTTTCCGAAAAAGGCCAAACTAGATACGGTGTAACCCAACATTTAGGGACTGGGTTATTACCCTGAAATGAGTGGTTTACTCCTGAAAATGATGCAAAGATTAGATTTTGTTTTCACTTGTTTTTTTTGTTTTTTTTAAAAAGGTATTTGTTTCTTCTTTTTCAGTAAATGTGTTTCAAACCAAAGCATGTCAGTCACCGCAGTTGTGAGTTCTGTTTTGAAACATTGCATGTTCTAAGCTGAAGATAAAAACTGCCCTTTTGGAATTAAGTTTTTGGGCGGAACTCTGAATATTGAAATAAGAAAATAATTCTCCTTACAGTCAATGCGATGTATTGGTAATCAGGCATTAGTATACAGCTTGATCTCTGCCAAATTGCATCCAAAAGTACACTGGATATTGACTTTCACTTAGTTTACATGGAATCTGCTTAGATTTTTTGAAAAGCCGTTTCAACACAAAAGGCTAGCCATTTAGATTGTAAAATGATTGGTTAAAAACATACGGTTGGATAAGTATTGTAATGAAAGCATGGATGTCATTTTGCAATACATTTTTTAGAATTAAAAATAAATACTGGTCGAAACAAGTGTTTCTTTATTGAAATCAAACCACAATCATTTGCAAAATGTACAGACATTTTTACATCAACAAAAAAAAACCTTAATTATGTGCATTAAATCCCAAAGCTCTTCTAACATTCAAAATGTCTTCCAAAGTATCTCCTTAAACATTATTTCTACCAGGCGTTAATATCAGCTACAGCGACGCATCGACTATCATAGATAGGGGCTTACACTAGTTTGAGAATTTAATTATTTTCCATGTGGGCATGTTATTTGATGTCATTAATACTTTTTAATACATGTATGTGTCCAGCAAAAAGCAAGGAAAATCCTTGGGATATCCTTTTGCAATCTAGCTTATGAATAAACATTTTGGACACTCCTTAATTAATATCAGTCAAAAACGATAGTAAAACATTTGAATTAACTTATAATGTTATTCAGAGTAATTATGGTGTAGCAGAAACATATTACTATAAACCTTAATTGTGAGGCTAACAGTTACTGCTTTTTAGCACTTCAATTCCCATAAAACAAGCATTATGACAGCATCTAGCATCACATATGTGTGCAAATGCTAATATAATAAAGCCATTCTAAACTAATGGAAATTCCCATAAGAATGGCCTTGGAAGTTTTTTTTAAATGATCTAGGCCAAACTTTGTCCTTAAGCTAATTAATTAGATTTTGTCAGTTTTGTATTACTTAGACAGCCAGTTTACAATAAAATCGACGTTCCATTCCGTCACCTTTCTTTTTTGTTATATGAATCACCACAGTATAGGTATTACGCTATTCACTTACCATCAGACCAGTTCAGATTTAGATGTTTTCAGATTTTGTTCTTTGCTTATCAAGTGACAATTAAGCAAAGGTTGGAAAGAAAATATCCATACATTTACAGAGCACATGTATCCAATACACATTTGTTCTTCGTTTCAGATAGAGCGCAAACACGTTATTTTTTTGTTTCGTCTTTAAAGTTAGAAAGAATAGTTTTCGCACCACTCTGCCACTCGAGAAGCGTTTCCATCGGGGACTTCCCCTCCTGTACAAGGGATAAAGAAGGACAAATTACCCGAAAATCAGCGACCTCTGGTCCCTCTATTTATTTTATCATGCCACCAGATGGCGCTGTTTAGTATAAACACTTGAAAACGGGAGACAAAGCGTGCGCAGTCATTTGGCTGGCTAAATCTAAAATATTTGATCATTTAAACCAGTCTAAGAAAACAAAAGAGAAATATTTTATTCTCGATACCTCCATATAACCCAATTTCCCTAATTTTTTTTACAAATGTTTAAAAAAGTATAGGTCACCAAAGCAAAATTCCGGCAGGGTCTGAAAACATTTGAAAAGTCACTTGTGGTAATAGGCACAAACCAATGTGTATGAGACCACATGCTTACGCAGTTCTTGAGCTTCAAGTTGGCTCCGTGAATCATTAGCAGTTGGATCATTTTAAATCGGTTCAGTCTTACTGCATCGTGCAGCGGTGTGTCTCCATCCTGGGTTGGCAAATCAACATGTAAATGAAACGTCTCCTTCAGGTATATCGTAAAAAAATGATGCACAGTTTGATACTGAAGCATCTGGTCTTACCCGGTCTTTGGCGTTAATGTCCGCTCCACAATGAATGAGGTGTTCGGCACAATCGAAGTGTCCGGTTCTCACTGCAACGTGCAGGGGTGTACTGTGCAGCTGAGAGAAAAATAAAACCCCCACAATGATACAAACACCGGCACTACCACCTAGTACCAAATTACAAAGAGTTTGCCCAGGGCACCCCTGCAACATGGAGGATATAGGCAGTCCACCCCCAAACCTTGTCCTTGACAAAGGGGTTCCCTCGTTCGTTCAGCAGAAGCTCCAGGGCTGGCAGGCACCCTCCCCGACTGGCCCAGTGAACAGCAGTGGAATTCAGCTGAGGATGGGAGTAAAGGAATCACAAACCCCACAGTTAGATAAACTGCTGGTCTGAGGGTTCATCCAAATCTGAGCCTTCCTTCACACTGACGCCTGAACCTGCCAGCGACGTAGGCGCGCAGCAGTGGGACCAAGTGCATTTTCATCGTCTCGCTCAGACGTACCTTGTCTTTGCTCTCCGGTGAAGCACCAGCCTCCAAAAGTCTCTTCACAATCTCCACGTGGCCAATTGAGCACGCTCGATGCAATGCGGTCCGTTTAAACTTCAAGAGGAAAGAAAAGAAAGCTATGCCCTTTGCCTACACTTTACATGGGATTCATTTAACACACCCTCTTATCCAGAGCAACGTACAAGCAGTGTGACCAGTTAAACAAGCCATAAAGTGTGGTGCGGAGGCCAAGCTGCATTGTGCGAAAGTGCTGCAGGAAGGTGCATAGGCGAAGGTCCTCTCGCGAAAAACCACACAATGCAATACACGTGCAATATCCTGCACAGGACACTGACATTGCAGTCATGCTAACGCGTTTCACCGCGTTTCCATATTGTCAGAAATGCTCACATTGTCACATGCTTCGACATCGCCACCGTCGGCCAGATACTTTTCAATCACGGGTAATTTGTTGTCCGCGACGGCTTGCAGGAATGTAGTTTCGTCCACCATGTCGGGCTGAAAAACACCAGGAAGGGGCTTTGCTTAAAATGCTTTGTGACAGGCCCTGCTGATTGCCACGGCATAAATGAGCAATCACTGGAGTTTTCCTATTAAATTGCAAATTGCTTTACTTCTTAATATAAATTGGAGGCTGCCCCCTGTCCTCCATCCGAACGGAAGCTTCCAGTCTGATTTCGTCATAATTACTTTTTGAAGCGTTTGGCAAGGGACAGTGTTGCTTACAACGACTTCTGGCTCCGGTTCCTTCTTGTGAACGGGCACCCTCCTCGCTCTCTTTCTTTTCTTCAGTTGCAGAATGTTCTGAAGGTCATCCACAGTCTCCAGCTTCAAGCGTCCTGCTTTGTCAGTCTGTGAAAAGAAAAAAAAAAACGTTTCAAGAACGGCAACGGGAATGCAATTAACCTGATGAAGTACATATTGAACACACCAATTTTCTGTAAGCACCTCACTTAATGTGCACCCACTATGGGTAGACCTCTTTCCAAAGTAGTCATCTGATTCAGGAATTATAAACAATCACACTTACCCATAAGGGAAAAAATATAAAGCAATATTGTTTGTTTATGTAATTTTCTCAGCATATATGTATTGCAAACTACTGATATCCTTCCTTTAGTTAACTAAAGCTGGTAACTCCTCTATTGTGAAACACTTCAGTTTATCCGTCGCCTGATTCAAACTCGGCACGGCGAACCCAGGCTCGACGTACGTTCAAGACTCTCAGGTCAAAGTCGTCGTCGCAGGCCGGCATGGACGACAGGCCGTCTTGCTTCTCTCGACTGACAGCTGCCTCGTACCGCTGCTCCCCCGGGTCTTGGACTTCGCATTCCCTGCTGGCAACCTTCAGCGAAAAAACGAGAACCGTGAGGAAGTGGGCAGCCCCTATTCCGGCCAGCTGGCCCTTGCCCTGACCAGTTTCTGTCGAGTTGAAGGATCTGACTCTCAGCGGGAGTCAGAGCGGTGTAAAGGTTAAAGCAAGTGTTAAAGGGCTGAGGACAAGGAAGTGTACTGGAACCCTGGTGGTGGGAAATCAGGATCCGTTGGCAAAAGTGAAAAGTGAGCCCTGCTTCTGTTGTTACTCTCTGCTCGCATTTTCTCTCCGATGAGATTCCCGCTAATCTCTACATAATAAAGAGACGCTAATGAGGTGGTAAAATACCGCAGGCTGAAATATGTGACCCTGGAGGAGATTAACAAGACTGCTCGGGGACACACAAAGGCATGATACAGGGGTGAAAACGCTAAACGTCTGACCACGGTTCATTGTGATTATGATTAAGGTTATCTTCTCTGCAGATCAATGCACAAAAGACTCACACTAGTATTAATAGACTCAATTTCCCAAACAATATTTTGAGGTTGAAATTTTCTCATTCTGACCGAGAGAAATATCAGCTTTAAAAACATAGATCTATGTAAAATGTATATATCAAGACTTGTCAACGTACACTCCCTCTCCATTTAGTCAATTCAAAAAAGGAATCCCTGAATATGAAACTCACAAGACAATCTACATGGGGTTAGATTGAGATTTTTTATTTTATTTTTTAAATGATAATCCCACCAATCAATCCTTTGTGGATGCAAACGCTTCATTCAAGATAGGAGCAACCTACCCGCTCTTCAGCCAGTAGTATCCCCATGTCTGTCTGGTTTTTTTATTTTTATGAAGTAGCTCAGCTGCCAAAGTGACCCGCAAATCTTCTCTGAAAGGCTCCGGTTCAGCATCATTTATAAGTGTTCGGAGCGCTCTAGTAGCGCCTCATGTTCCAGCCCGGGTGGGCGTCCCTGTCACCTGTGACACGTACACCAGCGCAGTCTGATGTCACTGGTGTTTTGCAGGGAAGAAGAAAAAAAACATGTCTCCAATGCCCTTGAATGCCCTTTCCTGTACGAGCGTGAATCAAGGAGAAATCCGAGTCTGGCCAAGGTTGAGTCACCGAGCTGGCGATGCAGGGAATCCTGGCTAAACTTGCAGCTGATGCCTGCCACTGACACCTGGGGCCAGAACTTGACATTGGCCAGGGGATTAAAATAAATAAATTAAATTAAATAAAAAGGCAGGATGGTGCAGGAAGCAACCTGCATTTGCATTAATATGTTAATGAAGTGTCTCTCATCACTGTTCTTTTCATTAAATTGGAACTGCCTAAAATCCCTGTGTCTGCCTTTATTGCTTTGTTTTCATCTTCTAAAGTTTCTGTTCCCGCAGTCAGTTCTCTGGTCCCTAATAAAAATGTTATTACCTGTGACTATTTTTAATGAAAAACGGTCATAAATCACAGGCACTCAAGGCTCATTTGGACAGAAGCACATTTTGAAAGCTGACCATTGCCTGTAAAAACCGTAAAAGAGGGTATTATTATTAGATGAGCGTACAGATTCTGGCATTTGTAACTCCCACATCGACACATACACAGCGGAAAGTAGCACTGAGGTTCCATGATAACTTAATCAATGTTCCCAAACGGCACCCGATTCAGTATCTTTCCCAGTGTAGGTGATAGGTGGGGACCAGAGGGGGGCAGGATTATGTGAGGAATATTTTGGTGACACAAGATATTAAGATGTAATCCTGACACCTAAATTGGTATGTTCGTTTGGCCCTGACACCGAAGCGACCGCTTCATCATTCCCTCGAATGAAATGCAATCCTGCGAGCACACATTTCATCATTAAAGTACTAGCAAACTCAATGACAGATGGCTTTTGATAATTATCATTGGGGGAAACACATATACCGACGTTTTGCGCCCTGGGGATTGAAGGACTGAATTGAGTGCTCTCTGAAAACTCCTTTGAATGGTACATTTTTCCTAACAGTGTGAAGTCCTCAGTTGAAAAAAAAATCTGTATTTTGAGGACCACACTAAAGCCATTCCAATTTGATCCTTTTCATCCATCGTCAGGTAAAGAGAAGAGAAGCTGTTCGTTTTTCTTTTGTTTTTTTTTAGTAAATCTTGCGATTTCTGGACAACAAACAATAGTTTGTCCTACAGGATGGGTAGGACTCGTCACACGCTGTTGAAGTAACAGTCTTCTTCTTGCCTCGGTCTAAATAACGAGCAAGCAGAAAACGTAAATCCTGATGACAAAACAGTGCTTGTTTCATTTATAATTAGTACAATTAAATAATTTCTTGTCTGTTCACGAAAATAATTTTCAAAAAAGCGGGGGCAAACGTTCTTTTATAACTAATCCTGTCAGTTCTGTCAGAAATGAGTGTTTTCTTTCCGATGCCCAAAAGAAACTAACAAATAAGACTGCAAACCGGAAAAAAAAATTAATTCCAAATAAATTTGATACATTCATCCCGAAAAAAAATGAAATAAACATGGAATGTCTATTGGACGGAATAGGA
>JAOYSI010017536.1:0-36845 GCA_025775065.1 Hiodon alosoides
TATGATCGCATCACACCAGTGTTGGCTTCATTACATTGGCTGCCAATAAGGCAGCAGGCTGATTTTAAGTTACTTTTCTTAACTTTTAAGGTTGTAAATGGGCTAGCTCCCTCATATCTAACAGATATTATAGTCCCGTATGTCCCATTTAGATTACTTTGCTCACAAGAGGCTGGGAATCTTTATGTACCAAGAATATCCAAATCAAAATCTGGAGGTAGAGCGCTTGTATATAGAGCTCCACAACTATGGAATAGCCTCCCAAAATGTATGCGGGAATCGGACATAGTCTCTAAATTTAAAGCAAGGTTAAAATTGCATCTTTTTAAACTTGCATATAGTGAATAGAGGGACTGTGACAGTGAAGGGGCGGTGGCTAATAGAAATGTTTTGGTGATAAGAACCATTCCTGCTGTCGCACCATCATTGGTGGTTCCCCCCAGGTTGGCTGGGTTCTGCCTTTGGTGGGGCGGGATGGGTTCGTAAACACCTTCACGGCCATGTTTGTTTCTGGCACTCACCCACTTTGTATGCTGCCATAGATATATGTAGCTGTGATCATTCACAAAGTTTCACTTTAAAAATGTTCAAATTGCCTGATCATCCTGCTTCCATAGGTAGCCCTTATCAATGTGCTTTCTCTCTCTATCGAGCAATCACGTGAGGAATCCTGCAGGACTGCATCACTTTCACCACAGCAACCAGTAGACCGTTAGACTGGACTCCAGCCATCTGGGCCCCCAATGCTCTCCTCCGGATATTACAATATCTTGGAACTCCTCGACTGGAGAGCATCAAACAATATTGACATTAGATTGTTTAATTCAGCTCCTAGTGCTGGCCAGCAGAGGATGGGCTCCCCTATTAAGCCGGGTTCCTCTCAAGGTTTCTCCCTGCCAGCCTAGGGAGTTTTTCCTTGCCACTGTTGCCACTGGCATGCTTTTTGGGGGTCAGACCTAGGACATATTATATTTCTCTATATGTAGAGCGTCTTTGTGACATGGAAACATGTGAAAAGCGCTTTATAAAAATAAATTGATTGATTGATTGATCTGAAAGGTGTTCGAATGGGTCAAGGTCATAACATACAGTGTCCTGAAAAAGTGACGTTTCTTTTTTTGCTGAGAATATAAGTTTAACTTTCCAAATTACACTATTTCACTATTTCACGTGAAGTCTAGTACGACATGGTTTCACCTTACCTTTCACCAGTAAAAATAACCCTATATAGTGCCCCCGACTAATATTGGCACCCTTGGTAAATATGAGCAAAAATGGGCTGTGAAAAAAATCTCTTTATTGTTTATCTTCTAGTTTTTCCATTCCTTAACAAAAATCGAACCTTTAAGTGGAGTAAAATAACTGAAAGAAAACATAAATTCTCAAATATATGAGATGTGAATTTATAAATATTTATTTTTCTCTAATATATGTAAGCCACAATTATTGGCACACCTTCATTTAATACTTTGTGGTACCGCCCTTTGCCAAGATAACTGCTTTGACTCTTCTCAAATGAGAAAATTAGGTTGAAGAACACACAGCAAGGGATCTGAGACCAGAATCTCTCCAGATTCTTCAGATTCCGCAGTCCATGCTTGTGGACTCTCCTCTTCAGCCCATCCCACAGGTTTTCTATGGGGTTTAGGTCAGGGATGGACTGAGGTGACCTTGGAAAAACCTTGATTCTATTTTCATGTTGATTTTGTGTATGCTTTGGATCATTGTCCTGCTGGAAGATCTAACCATGGCCCAGTTTAAGCTTCCAGGCAGAGGCAGTCAGGTTTTGATTTAATATCTGCTGGTACTGATCCACCACCATAACTCACAGTGGGGATGAGGAACTTTTCTGCATAGCTATCTTTCGGTCTACGCCAAAACCCAAAAATCTCTATTTTGGTCTCATCCGACCATGAACACGGTTCTATTGAACCACTGCATATAGTAACACTGGGTAAACTGTACGTGCTTAAAGTTTATTGTTTGATGACAGCAAAGGTTGTTTTTTATGGCAACCCTCCCAAACAACTTGTGGTAATGTGGGTGGAGTCTGATTGTAATTTTGGAGACTTTCTGAGATTCTTAATTTACAACTAAAATCTCCAATTCTCCAGCTGTAATCTTTGGAGATTCATTGGCCACTCGAACCATCCTCCTCACTGTGCGTGGGGTCAAGATAGACAAACGTCCTCTTCCGATTGTCAACATCTCCAGTTGCTTTAAACTTCTTAACTGTCCTGATAGTGGAAATGGGCATTGTAGCACGCAATCATGCTCAGTCTGAGCGCTGCTGGAGAATGAGGCATTGGGGGAGGGATTTAGTTCTTTAATGGGCAGTATGTAACAAACTCAAATAATTCACTAGCAAATTACCAAAATAAACTCATAAACATACAAAGTAAACGATTTTTTTTAAAAACTCCCATTTCGGGGCAAACTAAACATAAACACTGCTAACCATTTAATTACTAGCCAATACCTTGCCGCCACAATCTTTTACAATCTTTCTTGCTCTGTTCTTCCTCCCCCATGAGCCAGCTTTGGTGGCTCTTAAAAGGGTCTGGAATTGTTGGCACCCTTACCATTAGCAGAACGTGGTCCTCCCTCTCAGGGTTGCTGCCCTTCACTGTACTCCCGACTTGAGGGCATGGCTTGACAGTTCAACAACCTTTTGTTGCACATCATTAATGTATTCTCAGGTCTTTCCCATAGTGATGGATGACTTTGGAAATTCGGTCAATGTGTCACCTCATATTTATACCCCAGTGAAACAGAAAGTCATGGCTTACCACTTAAGTGATCCTAATGACTCAGGTGAACTTAAAAACGTAAAATATGAATGGGAATATTTTACTCAATTGTGACACACATATTTTGGAGAAAAATATTTATTTAATTTATTTCACATTTTTTTTCTTTTTTTTCCATGATTTTACTTCAATTAAGGGTTTGATTATTGTTGATAATTTCAATGAAAGTTCAAGAGGATAAACAATAAAGATTTTTTTTTTTTTTTCACAGCCCGTTCTGCTCATTTTAACCAAGGGTGCCAATATTAGTGGAGGGCACTGTATGGCTGGTACAAAGACCTAAAGGATCATGGCGACTGATTATTAATTACAGGGAACCCCAGGATGTTTCTCCCCAGAATATAATGAAACTCAGGAACAGATATAAGCTGGAAAACTGATTTTAGAAAGCCAGCTGACCATCTTGCAATAAATATAAATATTCTTGCATGAAAAGTAAATATGGTTGATCAACTGTCAACATTTCACAGCAATGTCAGAGCAGTAACATTCGTTGGAGATTGCAAAACTGGATAACTGAGGATTAAGAGCAAAATACAGAAGTCAAATGACATCAGCTGGAACCAAAGCAAATGTAAACGGAGCAATTTAAGAATACTTAACGGTTGGACGTAGCAAAATAAACATTGATTGAATATTGAGTGAGTATAAATCAATTTATATTTTCTTATGTTCAAAAAGGTGGCTTCAAGTTTTAAAAGACCATTGACCTTTTGCTAAGATGGCAAAGATCACCTGAATATCTATTCCTCCCTTAATGCTGGACAGTTACCTGACTATCATAAATTGGATGGGACTGTGATATCCGCCTGACAGTTTTACATCTTTGACATGAAGGTTTCCCAGAAAATAAGCTGTGTTTCATTGCTGGTTGAAGACATGGGCAGTTTCTGATGTAGAAAGGAATGTGTAATGTCGTGTGCCTCTGCTTCAATTTTTTAGAAATGAGAGTAGTCTAATCCCTGCCCATCAACGGTATTACTATAATGGGGTTTGATGAGGCAGGAGAGGGAGAGATCCCTGTTGTGCTGGTTGTGCAAAAACAGACGACATGATCACAAATATCTGTTGTTAAAACTTGATTTTCCAATATTCACTTATATTAGACTGGAAAAAGAAATTTACTCTCATTTTAGACTGCAGCAATACATAGTGTGGTGGAATGGAGGGCAAAGGGTTTTGTTTAATGATATCAATAATGCAAAAGGAAATTTTAAAAAAAGCAACTTCCAATGTCTAGGTCCTCGAATTTAGGGCAAAAAATCCCCCAGGAGAGAGCAACTCCCACAATAGGCTATAATACATGCATTCTGGTTCAGCACAAAAAGGACCTGTAGAATTCAGTTATGAATTATCAGCCGTTTACTGAACATTTACAAACCTACCCTCACTTAAATATTACACAGTATAAAGAAATAAAAAAAATAATAAAGAAATTAACATTGCAAATCAGCAAGCTGCATTTAAAATAAATAGGTAATGTTTGAAATACAATTGAAACACAATGCAGATTGTGTGTTTTTGAATTATTGTGTTATTGTGTGAAACACAATAACACATAACATATTTATCTCAGAATTTTAGTGACTAATTTGTTCTGGAAGTGGATCTAGGAACGGACTAAGATTAATATTTAAATTAAATCTCTAGTGATACACTAGGAAACGTTAATGCCTTTTCTCTTAAATAAGCTAGGCACTGGTGACTGCTTATCAGAATGAAATCAATTAAACAGTCTCAAGTAATAAGTACAGAATAATACAGGACAGCATGAATTTCCTCAGAGAATGTTATGGTTACCTGTCGGTCATGGTTACCCACCATGCTCGCATTACTAACTGATTCTGAGGCCCTTAAAAAACGAAAAACAGGTGGGTTGCCGGAAACAGCACCACAACACATCAGAATTGCCAAAAAAAAGACCCAAGAAGAAGCGCAGGGGTCTTCAAATTCAACCTTAATCCTCGGAATTCTAATTTAAGGAATAATATGATAAGATTAAATTGATGATGTAATTTGGTATAATCTTGTTTTCTTCTACAGTAATATTAGGCTTTCTGGGTCATTCAGTTATATTTGCGAGTACTGCTACTAACACTAAAGCAACTTTTTTTAAACCTCAGATAAAAAAAATGCTTCATTCAAATAGCTTTATTTAATCTGTATCCTGTTCCTGCACGATCACCTTTATTTGCAGCATACTTGTTTGATCTCGAATAGTTGTAGATGTAATAATATTACTGCTGTTCAGACTCCTGGACCATCTGTTGTAACAAATGTAGTTTAACTGATCGATTAACTGATTTTCCCTTCAAAAGGCCAAATCTGAAAGCACAACTAAAAATAATATTTCATAGATAAAAATATTTCATTTCATATTTAATGCTACATTGTGCTACATTACTATTCATTTTTCAGAATTTTGAATGAGTGGTCCTATATTCCTGAATGAATTAGTTGGACAGTTCACATTTACTCATGAAATCTGTTTTAGAGACCTGAGGTCATCTACTACAGACAATAGGACCATACCATAAAGAAGGTCAGGGTGCTCCCACCATGGATGGTGCCATACTGGATGTTAGTCTGCTCAGCCAGGTCGTCAGCCGAATTAATGGGAACATCCATCCTCTGCACAGTAAGGAAGGCAGCCAGGTTGGCGGTGTAGGATGAGATGATGGTCAAAGTGAAGGCCCACCTGTGGCAGGGCAGGAAGAGGAAGTAAAATGATATAAGTGCCGTGTCTAGAGGCAAGGGATAGGGCCTGACCGATGCGATGTGATGTTGGGAATCAGGGGGCAAGCAATGGGCACTCACCAGACCCCGCTTACACAGCGGGTGGATAGTGCATGAGGCATGATCTCCGAGCCCTGCTGCAGGAAGCCACCAATGGGGAACCAAAGACTGTTTCCCAGGGTGTACTGGTTCACCAGATGGTTCCTACGCTCCCGCAGGCAAGGGCGTGGGCTGTACCATTCGTAGGGGCTCAACCTGGGGTAGTAAATAAGGGTAAACAAGGTTCCGTCTGAGGGAGGAATCAATTCTTAGCCACTACAGGCTGGAGGCCTAATCATCTGTGCCACTAGGTTAAATAGTTCTTATCGTTATATGAACTAATAATGGCTCATAACCTGACCACAGACCATGCTGTGCTTACTGAAACACTGGAAATTAAAAAAGAGAGAGTGGACAACATACTACACACTTAGTTTTGTATATGTATCACATATTCATTTTGTCAAATAGAACAAAAACAGACTGGTTTTAAAATATGATCAATTTAAAAACATTAGAATGATGTAACAGGCAAAAAATTAGGACCACAGCTAATAGTCTCTGCAGTATAGATATCAATGTTTTTATCCAGATAAATTTAACAATCCCACATTCTTCTGACTTCATTGGGAATACAGAAGACATCCCTGAAGAGCTAATTACTTGCAATTAAATTAGATTTATTGGGATTTTTAACATTTGTTTTATGCAAAACATCTAACACTTTGAAGGTAAAACCTATTGTTTATTGCTACACAAACGTTAATTGCAAGGAAAAAACATTTTGTTAGTTACATAAGTATTCACCCCCATTGTTATGAAACCCTTAAAGAAGCAACAAATTGCCTCCAGAAGTCACACAATTAGTTGAATGGAATCCATCTATGTGCAATTAAAGTGGCACATGACCTCAAAATAAATACACCCAGCATTTGTTACAGAGCATATCTAAACAAACAGCATTATGAAGACCAAGGAGCTATTAAAATGGTAACTCTGAAGGAGCTGGAGAGATCCCCTGCTGAGATGGTAGAAACTGTTCATGGGACAACTATAACACAGGTGCTCAACAAAGCTGGGCTTCATGGACGCGTGGCGAGAAGAAAGCTGTTTCTGTTTGGAGTTTTCCAAAAGTCATATGAGAGAGACAGAAAGCATGTGGGTTCTTTGGTCCGATGAGACTAAAATGGACCTTTTTGTCCTTAGCGCAGAATGCTATGTGTGGCACAAAACCAACACTGCACATCACCCTGAGAACACCATCCCCATGGTGAAGCATGGTGGTGGTAGTATCATGTTGTGGGAATGCTTTTCAGCAGCAGGGTCTGGGAAACTGGCCAGGATTGAGGGCAAGATGGATGGATCGAAATATTGGGCAATACCAGAGTAAAACCAGTTTCAGAATATGGAATATGACCCTAAACACACAGCCAAAGCTACAGTGGAGTGGTTTAAAACCAAGAACCAGAATGTCTTAGAATGTCCCAGTCAAATCCCAGACCTCAGTCCAATTGAGAATCTGTGGAAAGGCTTGATAATTGCGATTCACTAACAGTCCCCATCCAACCTGACAGAGCTTGAGCAATTTTGCTTAGATGAATGGTCAAAAATTGCAGGATCCAGATGTGGAAAGCTGGTAGAGACTTACCCCAAACAACTCACAGCTGTAATTGCAGCCAAAGGTGGTTCTACCAAGTATTGACTCAGGGGTGTAAATGCTTATGTAAGCATTTACAAGCATAACAAGTGTCAGTTTTTTCCTTGTAATTAACTTTTGTCACAATAAAAAAGGCTGTCCTTCAGTGTTAAGTATTTTGTGTAAAACAAATGTTGAAAATCCCAACAAATTCCAAATTGTAACACTGCAAAATGTGGAAACGTCCAAAGGGGTGAATACTTATACAAAGCACTGTATCTGTTGTTACTGATCTATGTTGCCTGTGTGTGTTTCTTTCGGTATGTCTGTTTATTCTGTGGTGGATGCTGAAGTGGGTCTCTCTGTTCAGGTGTGTTACCTGCCAGCCAGGAAGAGAACACAACTGACAGCCAGGTAAGCCAGCAGCATGAAGAGCCATACAGCTGGGGAGAAGGGGTCCAGGAAGGAGAAGTAGCCAGGCTTTCTCCCCTGAGAGGATAGACAGAGGATACCCACACTAGCTCTGTTGCATTTTTCTCAGTGACCACATAGCGACAGTGTATCAGCATTTTAAAAGAAATGCATAGGGTTTTAAACTCAGGGAAGAGATCTTCACAGTGCATTACAAAGGCACAAATATTGTTGCCATGTATTTGGTCTACATGCACAACATCTCTTCCCACATTTCCTTTGAATTCTTTGATCTGTTCTTACAAGATGCACTCTGTAGAGGATGCTGATGCCGAGGGTCATAAAGGGTTTTGAGAAATCAATGACTTTCTCCCTCTCTGATGTGATGGTGAAGCCTGCCACAGCTAGGTCTGCTTTCTGGGCGAGAGTAAAGTAGAGTGCGGTGCCATAAAGAGGGGCAGAAAAAAAAAAATTAACAAAACGCATCTCTGGAACCTTGAGAGCTTTATTTAAAGTTTAGTTGATTAACAAAGATCTCATTACCAAGTTTCATTAAGCATAAGAATTAGGTGAACCACGATGTATGAATGCCACAGAGGGATTACAGTGATTAGTATACCAGGGTGTACTTACTTACCAAGAGCTACTTAACACTAGTTTAGCAAGCCAGTAATAGCGAGTAATAACAGTATGATGAACTGACTCTGGTGATTACCCTGTGGATGAGCTCTCCCACCATCCCGGTCCAGGACCCATTGGCATCTTGGGCCCCGTACAACCCGTCATCTACCAGTTTAATCCTGAAGGAGAATTTAAGGATGTCGGCCACCGCTTTTAGCATATCAACACAGAAGCCTTCGTATTGGTCATTGCCCTGAAAGTCCTGGTAGTTCGCCTTGCGCATCACATAAGGATTCTCCTACAGGGAAAAATGGAGAGCAAGCGGTCATACATGAGACTGCTCCAGATTGGTTACAGCACAACAATAGGGAAAACAATGCAGCGTGCCTGGTCTGCCCCCACCAATATGGCAGCCAGGTAGAGCTTAATTTGCCCTTACCAATATGGTAGTGACAATTAGTGTTCTGTTGGCCAGAGAATCGGACACATTGATGTCCTGAGAGGCAGACTTCATGATCAGCGTGTTATTAGAGTACCAGACCCCAATCTAGCAGAGTGAAAGGGAAACGGGAGTAAGGAAGACAAAACCGAGAGAGACCGGAACTGAATAGAACAGTGGCAAATCAGGTAAATATCTACAACAGTACAACTCCCATGACTTGTAGCCTGCTGGGATTCCGGACCTCTTTATGATCTCCCTTGTGTTTTTCCAAAATGCAGAGGGTATAGTTGGTCCTCTGCCCCTTAGTGTTGAACTCCACTCGTCCTGTCAAACCGTCATACTCAACCTGAGACCCAGTGAGAGAAAGGCCAGGTCAGATACACTCACAGACTGAATAATGCACTGTGCAATGACAGAGAATCAGAGAGGGTAAGAGAAAAAAAAGGAAAAAATTCAAGGAGAGGTGACAAACAGACACAATAAGAGCTCTACAGAAATGCAGCCAAATAGCTTGTCAGAAAATGAGTTGAAGATAGACTAATACACTGACATAAAGTCTGGAAAGAGGCAGAGTGTGAGAGAAAGAGATAAAGAAATATTAGAGAAGAAATGGCAGTAACAAATTAATATCGATAGAGTTGACAAAAATAAAAGTAAAAAAACATTGGCCATTGAATGTTAGATGCAAGCAACAGACAATACAGCAGCCAGAACTTTGAGGATATACTTTAGTAGACAACGCAAACAAGTAGCAATGTAGGCATGCTAAATGATCCAAAAAGAGGGCCAAAGCAAGAGAAACGAAAGGTAACACAAAAGGATAAATATACACAGGGATTACAGCACCACCAATACCATAAGACCACAAACAGCTGATGTGGAAGGCAATTCAACAAAATGCCCTTTTTTCTGTTGCCTTTTCAGCACGGATGTGCTGTACTGTTTAGTTATGTTCAGCAGAATACGCTTGGTTTTTTAACAAGTAGAGAGGAATGGTATTCTTTGAAACCAACACCTATGCAACTGCTTACCCATTACAGATCAGACTTACCTGTTCTTTTCACTATGAAGACATCACAGCACCTGCTACGGTATGGATTTAGTGACGGCCCCGAATTTGTGCATTGCTGGTTATACAGTTTTGCCCTGTTCTCTGTGTGCAACAATACAGCCTCTGGTAACTACCGTTTTAACCAGCCAAGTTAATAGGCTGCGTGAAAGTATTAACTTACCACATTAAGAATAAGGTCCACCATGCTGGAGTTATTTAGAAAACTGTGGGTTTCATCCATTGCAATGAAAAGCATGTGCATGGATCTGCATGAACTCACTTGGTTCATGCATGGAGTCAGGCATGGAGTATATGTCTATTGGACTATGTGGTGCTACTTTTAACTATTTAACTGCATGACCACAGCCGTAATTTAACAGCATTTATCATGCATAATGAGCTAATTAGATTTAGATGAGTCCAGTACGGCCTTGTCTTTGCTCTGTCAGCCTTTTAAAAAAAACTATGTCATCATTTCTGGCTTCAACGCGACAAGCCTTACCTTCTTTATGCATGTTAATAAGGCTGCATGGCAGTTCTATATGCTCCTCTGCCTACAGATGCAACATCACTCTTTTCTGAGATTATTGTCCTGGATCGTCCCCTTTTACTCCATTCAAGTTGAAGCGTTGCAGACCTTAGGAGGGAGGGCACGTTCACAGATTCATCCTAGTAGAGTTTTCAGCAGACTGCACTGGAAATCTTTGACTCTGCTTTCCTCAAACTAGTTTAATCAGATTCATCCAATTATGGCTTATGAGGCTGTTTAAACACAGGTCCACCCAGAGTGCACATTAGCTTCACAGCGCCTGCCTGTGTCTGGGCCATAGAACTTTGGAAGATGTTTTTGTGGGGGAAAAAAACATACTCTGCACACAGACCACCAAGCATTGACCATATTACTTATTATTGACCATGTTCTGCCAGGTTACTATGTTTTACTAATCATTGTTCTGACCGGGCTTGCAGAACTTGACTGCTGATTGCCAACCTTCCAGTGAGAATAAGCAGCTCTCTATAAGCGTGGTCTGTGGCCGACTTCACATAATAATGCGCTCACTATGTTTCTGGAGTTGGCTGCCCTGCACGAAATCATTATAAAGCGATGGGCAAATTCAAGGGAAGTGGTACATTCAAGTTTATCTCCTTACTTTCCTGTAAGGGACGAACAGTCAGTGAAAGATCAGTCGAACTAGGACAACACTGACTACCTGCCTACACCCCTGTATGATTCACTAGTGACGCTGGCACATGACCAGTATAACTCAGACAAACATTGCTTCATTCTCATCGAGGAGGGGTGAGAATGAAGCAACGCTTGCGTGAGCTATACTGGTTGCAAGGTCAGGGGAATGACAAAGCAGCCAAGACACATGCCACACCACTTCAGCCAATTCCACGTCCAGAAGGGCCGTGGCAGAAAATTGGAATTGACATGATTGGACCATTTGAGATCGCTCCTTGGGATTGCTGGTATGCTATTACACTTATAGATTATTATAACAATAATAAAGGTTTACTCACAAGGTCACAACTGCAACGGTGTGTGCCGTCTTATCCCCCCGAGGCAACCCCAGTTAAATAGTGATTGACAATGGCCCGCAGTTTTTGCAGACATCAGACATGCAAAGATGCCAATCTTCTATCTGAGAGCTATGAGTTGTTTAATTTTTATGAGGGGAATATGTTGTCTTCAAGATTCTTGATATAGTATATGGAGCTGCCCACGTCCTGCCTCTAGAGGGCAATAGTGGAGCAGGTTCAAGGAGGGAGAAAAAAGTGTAGTTAATTTGAAGAGATAGGTCATTTTAATTTAAAGGATTCTACATGACCTTACAAAAAAGTGTACTGCATGCAATAAAACGTCAACACTCTCCCCATAGTGTTAGGGTAGCATGTACCAAATGATTCTGGTTTTATAGGGAACTGTTTCTTTTCCATAACCATTCTTAAAAAAGAAAAGCTTGCCTTCACAGCACGACAATGACTGAAAAAGGGAAACAGGCAGCAAACACCCACAGACCCCATCTGGTGCCAAGCACTGACCATGCGTAGGTAGTTCATCAGGCTGGTGCCATGTTGCCAGATCTGTGGCGATTCGCAGCCGAGTGGCTTGGCTCTGATCTCCTGACTGCTATTGAGCTCTTTAACTGCTCCCACCACAACATGGACAGCATCAAACATCAGGGCAGAGGATAGCTGTGGTTGGGGAAGTAGAGGTGTCCATCAAACCACTCATCATTCATTTGTCAGTCATCAATCAATTACCAATATGTCAGTGTTTAAGTCAGTCTATTTATGTACCTGTAAGTCTTTCAAACAGTCAGGGGAGACTTACAGCAGGCCCAGGATAGGGGTGGATCTGGCACCCCTCTCTCCATGATAGGTTCAGACTCCTGATGAATTCCAGGTAGAATGGGTGGTTAGTGTTGAACATGGAGAATCCCAAAACGTTGGACTGTTCATCCAAGATGTCGTCTAATCTGAGAAGAGGGAAGTCCTAAGAGGCATGCAAAGAGAAATGGGTGTGCTAGGAAACACAGGACTCAAAAAGAAAAACATATTCTGATTCTGACAATTTGTGACCTTTACCATGTCATGATGGTGACACCAATTTGTTCAAAATTTTTTCGGTGCAAACTAGTTGCAAGTCATTCAGTTATACATCCCCCAATGGACTTCTTCAGCCGGTCTGGAATGCAGTTGTATTGATATGGATGCCTGGACTATACCTCTTTTTAGCTGCCCACACGCTGCCTAAAATTACAACATCAAAGTGAGTTGATCCCTGTCCTGTACCTGTACAAGGATTAATATTTTGCATTCCACTATGGTTGAGCCGGACTATCTTTAGAAAGTATCTTTTATCATTTACAGTGACATTCATTTTATATAAGGAGAAAGTGCAAACATGACATATAATTATAAATTATACATTTAGGTATTTTCTGAACTAGAAAACCTGCTCAAGGGTCCCAGTACTGGGATTCTAACCAACAGCTTTCCGATTACAAGGCAGATGCTTTAGCCACAGCTGCCATTGTATTTCATTCACAATACCCAACCACGGAAGAGAAACTGAATATTCTCCTAGCCCCCGGGTCCCTCGATCATGAGCTACTGGTCAATTGCTGGGGAAATAACCAGTAAAGATGACATTCCCTATGTTGTGAAATTATTTTCCACCACAAGCAGTCTAGCCCCTTTTCCAACTCAGACATGAATGATTGAAAATAGATTACTTCCTATTACTTATAATGGCACACCTTCTGGCTCTAATCCACCAGTAAAATGTATACTTCCTGGTTGCCATCTTGAGCTGTCTGCCTATAGAGCATGTAAACTGGGTTTGGTAAGTGCCAGTCCATCTTTCTAACTGTAGTGAAACAAAAAAACTAACTTTGTACACATAAATGGTATGGAGCAAGAGGGTGTCCAGAATGAGTGGGTCAGTTTCATGTGCGGCCATTATACTTTTAAATCGTGATGAGAGGCATATGCAACCTGTAATAATGTCATATAAACTGATTTGTGGTTAATGTGTCAAGAAAGTGTCTATTTCTCTTATTTTCTTTTACACTAGACTGTGCAGGCGTTTTGATAATTAGCTTGGTTATGTTTGTGCAGACACAATGCAACTTTTACCCAGTAAGACACGGTTTCTTGTTGTTATAGCTACTGAAAGCAAAATTTATAAATACAATTTTCACACAAACATTTTATATTTCATTTAAATTTTATCAAAATAAATATACTTAAACAATAACTTCAGAGATACATTTTGGGTAAATTCTGCTTGCTACTAACTATAAATGGACTAAACATACCTGTCTTTAACCTAATGTTAGCTGCAGAACTCAATTGAGCTCCATGCCTTTAGATCCATCACAGTAACCACTGTGGGGTGATGACTTTGTATTTCCCCTCCTATGCAGATAATTTGTCCTACAAGCCTGAGAATTGGCCCTAAATCTTTGAGCCAATGATCTGAGCTGGAGAATATCCTAAAATCTACTGTCATTCACACAAGTCTTCTTAATTATTTCCTACCGGTATTCTGGAATCAACAGTCCCCCTCTGAACAGGAGCCGTTTCACTTTTGACCAAAAACACAGGATTGGATACTGGTATATAATACTCCAGAGGTCTGTGGTTTGACAAGAAAGCCAGGTAGAGCTGCAATACTGAGACCGAAATAATGGATGATGTGAGTGTAATACACAAGGCTAAAACCATTACTTACTACAGAATTGTAAAGAAAGCCATTAGGCATCCAATCCCACTATCTTATGACATGTATTATCATAACAAAGGGAAAATAAAATTGGCAACGTCAGCAGGCATCAGGATTATGATGTATTTATTCACCAAAGCTATGGTGTTTTTTATGTAGCTCAGTAGAGTGCATTGCTTCTAGTCAAAAGTGACACACCTCTGGTTTGATGGGGGCATGTTCTTTTCAGAATGAGGGTTCCTCCTTCGCCTCTCAAGATAAATACGAGGCCAGGTATGTGCATCCAAACTACAGCGGACAACATGGACTGCCTATTTTTCAGCGAGAGTTTTTGCGATTCGCAATTAATAGTGTTGTAGCCCATGTAACATTATTCAATTGTGGCTGAAAGAGAGAATTTTCTCAGAATGTCCTAGACGGCTCGTACAGTGCTTGGGGGAATGCAGAGGCAATTAATCAAAGACCATCACATACTGCATGGAGCAATGATGAGCTACGACCTACAGATTTTGCCGCTATCATCAATTGGTCAGATTTTCACCGTGTACAGAAATTAACGAATTACTGTACTGACCTCCCAAAGATCTCGGTTTACCCAGTTAGTTCTGTGTTGATGAATATACCTATGCATAGCTAATATATTTCATATTTGTATCAGTCATATTATGTTCTAAGACCTACACATACTCTATAATTAGTTCAAAAACCCTCAACAAGAAAAACAACAAACAGAGCTTAAACCAAACCAACAAAAATAGAATTGACAGGATGGCAACAGTAGATTTGTGATGTAATTTGGTTAATATGATGTAATGTTTTGAAAACTGTCATTTCAAATGTGCTTCTTTATACTATTTCTTCATTCAGATATTTATTTGTTGTTAAGTTTATTTATGTGTTCTTTCTCAACACTGATTTGACTCCATGTACCTAGCTCATATTGTCTGAGCCAGCCATTTTGTATTCATGCTGACTGTATGGCTAAATGGACAGTGATTGCAAGGTGTGAAGACAGCCCTTACAATCCAAACAAGACTAAAGTCAACTGTGTCACAGTCACGCAAAGTGGAGCAGCGCTGGAGCAACCCATTCGTGTTCCAAAGTGCTGAAATAAGCACTGCATAAATCAATCCCAATACTGATTCCAGAATGGCGAGTTGGGGTTAAAGAGAGGCTTCTTATTGCATCAGTGAATCTCAAACTCCAATCTTACATTTGAATTTTACATTTAAAAAAATCTTATCCAGAGCAACGTACAAAAGTGCCATAGTTTAGGGGTTAATGTCGAGGCCAACAGCAATCTCAATTTTATTCAATGAATAATATGCAACTGCAATATTTGTCCTGGTACTTGAATGAAAGACAATCCAATCAAAAGAACCAAGCTGAGTTTTTCAGTTATACTTTTTTCCGATGAGAGTATTGTGTTCACATACTGGTAAGTCTTACCATGGTGGTTAGAAGGTACTTGTAAAATGCTGATGTCATTCCCAGTTCAGATGCCTGATTGTTAGAGAAAGAGAAATACACTGTAAAAGCTCAGAAAGACTGTGAGCCTTATTATTTTCACTTTAGTTTGATAAAGATGCTATTTCATGATGGTTGTATTAAGTTATGTAATAATAATAACACATCATATTTTCATAGTGTTAACTCCCTTAATATTCATGCTAATACTCATGTTATTTTACTCTGTAATGTCCATACAAACTGAAACTCTCAAAATTAAGTAACTGGTAAAACTATGCATAACTTGAAATGGTATTTTAGTTCAATACAATTGTTAACCACTGCAAGACTAACCTTCTTGAGAATGAGATAAGAGACAGAGGCATTGGCATCGATGATGACAGTGGCCACTTTGTCATCACGGATCTCCTTCAGCAGAGGGGTGGGGTCTAAGCTTTCATCCAGCATCCTGACAGACAGCGTCTCCTTGGAGATGAGGAAGCGATGCAGAAGCTCTTCTAATCGCTGCAGACCTGGGGAGAAGAAAACAGGGGGAGGGGCTGTGTTCCTAAGAAAGAAACTACTACACACTATCTCCTAGACCAAATTTTTTATTTCTGCTTGCATGTTTTGTCCATGTTAACCATAGCATCATGTAGCACTCAGGGGTGTGGCCGGTCCAGGAGTTTCAGGCATGGGGAGACGGACCACCACTGGCCTTTGCTGTGCATTTTTAGGTGCATTTAACACAACTAAAGAATATTCCACAAACAAAACATGCTTTCACAGGCAGCTACATAAAACTGGCTTTTCCGCTTCAACAAAAGCAGGGCCACCAATTAAAGAATTAAAGAAAAATAATCTCCTTTTTGAAAGCTGTGGTATTCTTTAAAGTTTTTAATCGGAAGCACCCGAGTGTGGTCTTATCAAGAAAACCACACTCAGTTCTGTTAATCTCGCCCTGGCATTGGTCGTGTCCCAGAGTGGCTTTCTGGTCCATGAATGCCTGTGGGAATGACCACACAGGCTGGATGCCACAGATCCCTTTCTTCCTTGCCAAAAGGTAAATATGAAAGAGCTGAAGTGGCTGAGAGAGCAGAAAAGTGAAGTCTATGTCGACAAATCAACCGTAATGAAGTACATTAGCACACATTACAGAAACCGTAAGGAAAATAACTTTGTTCTCGCTTCCCCATTCCACAGAATTATTTCAAATTAACTTGATTTTATTTATTGAAGCTAGTTGTCCATTTGTTGCTGCAGGGTAACTGCTATCTTTGTTCAGATAATTGTTCAGAATCATAAGAAATATAATGATTTAAACTGGCGATAAGGTGCCACTGACAGCTGAAATTGGGAACCATCTGCAGTTTCTCACAAGAAATTGGAATACTCTTAGCTGATTGAGATGTTTATCTAGGAACAACAAAATATTATTGTCCCAGGAATATAGGTAACATGGCAAAATCAGATAAGGCTATTGGGCCCACTCATGGTATTTACATGGAAAAGGATCGCTTCTTCCTGGTATATGCGACCATGGTTATGTAATGGATGAGCTATTTGAACTCCATATTTTGGATTCTCAGGCTCAGAAAAGCTGACCTCAAAAATAACAAGCCTGTATGTAAATTTAAAAATGCACTTATGTATTGTTTGAAATGACTTAATGGGTAAAAAAGTAGCAGCTGAGCTGGAATTGACATTGAAGCAAACAAACACAGAGGCATTATCAACCACAACAAAATTCGAAAAAATAAATTCAAGTCTTACTAAAGTTTTTTTTATTTACTTACATTTTTTCCCCATTTTAAATTTTCAGTGATGTATTTTACTTCATTTACCGGTATAGCGACCACCATATATTTTTTCCTAGACATTTTTAGGTCCATTCCATTAAACAAACATTTACAGTTAGAATACCATAGAGTACCATTCAGAATACGTATAGTTAAAGAAAACCTAGGGCAATATAAAATGTTTAATAATTGAAATTTGAATTTGCGATGGTCCTGTTTTTTTCCTGATCTTCAATTTTCTTATCAATAAAAAAAAAAGAACTGAACTCACAAATTATCTTGTTTTCTTTATTATTTAATACAAAGCTATTATATTTTTCAATTATTTATGACACATCCTATAGCTTTAGAAGAAACGAAAAAGATTGTCTAAGCTAGCCAGCAAATCTTGAATATGCAGTGCCATCCATTAATATCCATACATTGTAACAGAGAGGGCAGCTGGCCCCTACCTCAGGTAAAACCACCAGCCTCTCCTTCATCTGGAACTTCTACCCTATGGCAGGGTAGAAGTACCAAGCCAGGAACTAAGGAGAATTTTGGAAACTGGTTATTCTTTTGCTAGAACACTACCTTTCATCTGGCAGACCTCCAGTCCAGCAGATGGATTGGCATATACATTTTTTTCTTTCACATTTTTTAGTTTCTTAGCAGATGCTTTTATCCAAAGTGACTTACAGATTTTACAATTTCTACATTCACCCATTTATACAGCTGGATATTTTACTGAAGCAATTCGGGTTAAGTACCTTGCTCAAGTTACGACAGCTGGGGTGGGACTAGAACCAACTTAACCACTACACCACCAGCTGCCCACGTGGCAAAATGCGGTACATGGGGACCCCTGCTACAAATGGAATAAGAACTATGGGGGTATGTTGCCATCTCAGGGCCAACTCACCACATTTCCACCACTTGAAGGTACTGAGGAGAACTCGTCCTCTTTTGCACTAGTCATGATGCTCCTTGTCATTTAGTTGTTCCCATCCCACCTCTTGGTATGCTTGAGACCAGAGACGATAAAGTAGTGGTGCTTTCCCCACCCTTCCATTTCCCAGTCGCCACAGTAGGTCCAGCCATCAGGTCCACTGGAAGGCAGGCATGGTGCCCAGTCAGGACAAAGTGCAGCGCCTGTTATAAGCTGACACCAACCCTGCTAGCAATTCCTGACTGTTCCTCCTCTTTTACCTAGCCTAATAGAGACAGCAGGGTTTGATTGTACTGTTCACAGGCCCCTCACCCTTCTAGACGGTAAGGAGTGGTGCGCAATTTTGTGCACCCATACATCCCACTGATGGCCACCAACAGAATGTGCATCTGTGTGCCTCTGTCTGAGAAGACAGCCCCTGAGAGGACCAGCCTAAACACACCAAGTTAGTCTACAAAAGCAGGCACAGGTAGGTGTCCCAAAGAAAGAAAGCCAACAGTCAACACCTCCAATGGACAAGGGGGGCTCTCACCTCCGAGCCTGCCTTGCCCTGGAGATTGCTTGGACACGTAGTTGCTCATCGAAGGATGCCCATTGATAGTGGAACATTCGGCACAGATCTGTGTCCACCTTTACTAGTTCCTAGTCCCATAAAAATGATGGTACTGCTCCCAAACCTGTCTCATGTGGGTACCTGGAACCAAAATCACAACCCAGCATCCCAGGCTTTTCGGCAGAGCAGCCCTCTTCTACCGGCAGCCCGGGCAGTCGGGTGCTCTTCTCATGTCGTTCACTTTCCGACACTGAGCCACATCCACAACCTGGAGTCATCCATCGTCTTTCTGGACGAAACTGTGGTGCCACAGCACCACCTCGTTTGTCCATTCTAAGCTATTGGGAGTGGTCTGCCCCTAACCTGTCCAGGCTTTCATGCGTTTAGATGCAAATGGCAGGGCAAAGTCCACAAACACCAGGACAGGAGCACTCAGCAATGTGGCCTTCAAATGTTTGAAAGCCTATTGGTCTTGTTGCAGTCTTAGTGGGTGAGGGCAACTGCGCTCTCAGCTTGGAGAAGTTCCACCAGTTTGGATAGGATGCTGCACCACAGTCCCTCCTATTGGGCCGAGAACAACCCTGCACACTTCTGCAGCAGGGCTGGTCTTCCTCTAATCTGTCCACTCCAAGCAGTCTGGATAGTCACCTCAACTTCTCCATCACTAAGGGCTGTCAGCTAGCTGGTCAGGGCTTACTTCCCAAATTTATCCAGTAGCCCCGGCTGCTTGCCCTACATTAGGGAGGATGTCGGGGAACCCACTTTGAGCAATGGCTCTGTACTAATTGTCCCAACTCCAGGCAAATGGACTGGCCTTGGTGGTCCCACAGTAGGTGCACTTGATCGTTATCTGGCACCTCTGCTTTTACCTGTTGGCTGATGTATACTGGTGTATACCAGTGGAATGAAGGCTGCCACAGTTACCTTGATTCAGATCTACCCACTAGCTTCTGATTAGTTTTGCTCGGTTAATCAATTTTTTTTTTTTAACCGTAGGGTAAATTACTGCTTTGCCAAGATGAATATTTATGTAATGGCAGTGCATGGCAGTGCACTGATCAGGTGCTTTACTTTTCTGCAGCTGATCTGACAATCTCTAAAGAGAAAATGAAAGTGCATTTTGAATTCATTAAAAATGTATTTATTATTTTTATGCCACCATATTCTGGTGGTAACCTTCTGGTTGTATTTCAGTTATTTTCAGTTTAGATTAAAAACAAATGTGTTGAAATTCTGCATAAAAAATGGCCTACTGAAACATTTTGTGTAGCCTAATGTTTTAACGAAAACGAAAAAACAACAATGAAAAACTGCATAGCATAATTCTTGCCCATAAAAAAGTTAGTACATTTTACAATTTGGATGACTCGAAAGGATCAGATATAAGTAGAATATTATGCCAAGTCTGAATATGTAGTACTTTCCTGTCTCTAAATTCAACTTGCTCTCTTACATGTAGAAGAAACAGTATTGTAGTATATAGGTGTGTCAGCTCCTGACCCAGCACACACAAGGCTTGAGGGAAGCTATACTCAAGTTGGGGTGCCAGTCAATGGCAGAACAAGAAACAGCCAGTCAAAGACACAAATATGAATACACGCACAAGGCCAATTTTGCAGTTGTCAAAGCCACTTAATTTACATGTTACATTTTAGATGGAAACTGGAGATCTAGCGGAAACTCCACACAGTTTTCTATCACTGAATCTACAATAATTTTATCAGTACTGTACAGTTGTTCTTACTTTTTAATGTTAAACTGGTGTAAAAGGAAATAACTTGAATGTTAAACTTGTCCAAACCCAGCAACCCAGGGCAATGAGGAAGCTCCATGTGTGTTGGCCCAAACTGGAAATTCACACCAGGTTCTTTAAACCTGTCATAGAAATACGTAAAATATCCCCAAAAAGAAACACAATAAGCCCACCAAGCCAAAGACTTAGGTCCCCACTATAATACTGACTCTAAGGGAAACGACATCCCCACATGCACACCTTTACAATACTGCAAACTGCGTTGCATTCAACCTAGCCTGCAGAAATTGCCCAAATTTATGTTTCCTATTCGGTCCAAGTGAAGAAATAGTAAAGGTTCAAAGGGGATACAGAACTTAACAAGGTAAATAAAGTGTATGTCCACAACTAACGAGCTTAGTAATGTATTATCAGATCAAAGCACAGTATAGTAAGCTGGATAAGAAGTCCACTCACAGTCAGCCGTAGCGCATATCAGACTAGCTGCTGGGTAACTGAAGGAGCGTAGGATAGCTCCAATGGCAAGGCTGAGATCCTTGTTGCTAGGGTATAGACTGATCGACGCAAAACGCAGGTATGGAAGCCAGGGGTTCTCCTCAGGACCAATCTTCACATGGGGGATCTGAGATGTGGAGATAACAAAGAACCACTGAGACAAAGCAGGAGGAGAGAAGAATACAAAACCACTGAGAAAATACAGGAGAAGAGAAGAATAAAGAATCACTTAGACCAAGCAGGAGGCGAGAATTCAGAATCACTTAGACAACACAAAAGGGGGAAAAATACAGAACCACTGAGAAAATGCAGGAGGAGAGAAGAATAAAGAATCACCGAGACCATGGAGGAGGAGAGAATACAGAACTACTTAGATAACACAAAAGGGGGAAAAATACAGAACCACTGAGAAAATGCAGGAGGAGAGAAGAATAAAGAATCACCGAGACCATGGAGGAGGAGAGAATACAGAACTACTTAGATAACACAAAAAGGAGAAGAATAGAGATCCATTGAGCCAATGAAAAAAGGGGAGAAGAAGATAGAACAACTGAGACCATGCAGGAAGAGAGAATATGGAATAACTGAGCCAATGCAAAAGAGGAGAGGAATATAGTAGCACTGAGATAATGAAAGTGGAACCTTGGGCACAGATCACTACCCAAATGGAATAGGAGTTGAATACAAGAAGAGAAGGAATGCTAAACACCAGGCACATGAGCATCGTTGCTGAATGACATTTTTAATGCGAAATGATATTTCTTACCTCCTTTTCCCCACATATGTGGCTGACTGTGGAACCAGCGGCAGGACAACAGGACGGGCCGATGACAGAAACTACCCCCTTTGGTAATATTTCACACACTGAAAGCAAAAAAAAACAATCGAGGGTGTGAAAGGGACTCACCTCTGAGTGAAGGAGCAGCCCTTACTTGTGCCAGTGAATGCATAAGAAATAGTTAAAAATTACTAGTTTTAGTGGGTTTATGAATAACCAAGGAATACTCACTGGTGTCAGTGGCCTCATACTGGGAATCTCTCCGCAGCTGAAATACATCCACTTCCACCTGTGCCCTGGCTGGTCCCTTCATCAGACTGTTGATATTTTCCCGGGCCAGAGCAAGGGCCAACCGCTCACCTCGCCCACAAGTCGATGTGTCATCCAGAATTGCAGCTGAGGGGAAGAAGACCAACTGCTGCTCACCCCAGGTCATGACAGGTTAATGTATAGACAACCAACAGGACTGACAAGAGCACTACTCGTGTCCCCCCTGGCCCATGTCTGACTCACCAATTCTGAAGGAAGACAGCACAGGGCTCTGGCAACACAGGGGCGGGGCCACACTCAGAGAAAGCAAGACGAAGCGCATGGACAGCAGCAGCGCTGGCAGAGCCGGCATCTTCTACTGATCTTCATGGAGAATGGTCTTCTGGTCGCCTGTTCCACCACCTACTGGAAAGGAGGGCCTAAGACTCAAGGCTCATGGCATATGATATGTTGCACACTACTTTCATAACAGTATTTACACTGATAATAATTCAGACAAAGACACACAGAGAAAGAGAAACAAACCAAAGGTTGCAAAAATTGACAAACAGAGAGCACAAAGCTCTTAAGTTAAGCTAACTCTGGGCAGAGCTGTAGTCAATACCGCCAAAAGAGTCAGGGTCAAGACCAAGGCAAGGTCAATTATTTGACGAAAACCATACTGCCACCATTTTATTGCCAAAAATGTTCAGAATACATATTGCTATATTGGTGTTGTACTGGTGGGGGTCGCAAATCTTTCAGGTTGAAACACCAGGATGTTGCAGTGGTTCAAATGAGCCAGTAGGAAGTTGCATTACTGGTGTTTCCAAAGTTAAATGTAAAGTGCTTGCGTGGGGAGAGAGACTAGCTCTATGGATCCCGGTTTTAACAATCCTTCCCAGAACATGGTTCTAGAGCTAGAGCAAGAACATCACATGAGATAAGAGTATTTCATATTTTCCTGTCAGTCTCCTCATCCACACCTCTTTTAACACCAAAAAGAAGAGCACAATATTTATGCAAAATCTATGCTTGAACATTGTTTTAGGACTTTAAGGACTAATTTAAAAGAAATAGTAACTCAACATCTAAATCGATGAACAAACATTTAACAAACTGACTTTCAAGTCTTGACCTTTCATCATTGATCTTTTCACACAACCATCTAATCTACCTGAGCCTGATTATTTCTTCTGCCTTTTACTGACTTCTGAACTACGTGAATTATTGATTAACACAGGATCAGATAAAAAAAAACGAATTTTATCAGTTACTGCCAGTTACTTCTAATTAATAAAAATAGTAACAATATAATTTGGAATTTATTGTCAGTAGATAAGTTGGAAAGGACCCAAAAAACACATGAGTTTAAAATCCGCAGCTGCACATCTGTTGTTGCTCTGTACCACATACTTCTAATACTGCCTACTCAATAACATAATTTTAAAGCGTATTGACTTAGTGAAATAAAACACTAAGTTTGTGCATGCTTTAAGTAAGCAGTGCTGACCACAAGAAGGTTCTTATTCATTAATGTATCCAATTTATTTAATCAGATAAGGGCTCTGAGAATTGGTTCATTATACTCTAGGAACCACATGTGGATTCGGAGAGGAATTCTGTGAATTCACATCAGTGCCTGTCAACAGTGAAGTCACTCACACATATCAACCAACACACACTTGCATAGCCAGACACTTACAAATATACACACAGACATTAACACTTGCTGCTAGATTGATCCTCCCTCTTCTAAACATCAGCTAAATAAGTTTATTTTCGGACCCTCCACAAATGTACGCAAATATGTGCATATGTGCCTTATAACAAAAAAAAATTATGCTTTCTCCATTTCCTCCATCTCTCATCTATCCTTCTCTTTATCTTTGACTCCCTGATTTTGCAGTCGTGGCGACAAAAAATAGAGACAGAAAGGGAGAGGAAATTAGAGAGAAAGAAAACATCCAAGCTGGGCTTCAGGGCTTTTAGGCAGAGTTGGGGGCTATGGCTGTGCAGCACGTCTTTTGCATGAATCCGTTACCCTTGACTACAGCTATAAAGGGGCAGCCTGAGTCATCACATCATAAAGTCAACTCTAACAGAGGATGTCACGAGGAGGAAAAATAAGCACTTTGTACATGTAGAGCTGTATCTATGCCATTATTTAAGGGGGTGCCAATGCTATCATTTGACAGTGTTCTTGTGTTTTATCATCCATAAAGGGCAGAACATAAGCCAGACAAGAAGAATGTGTCTCACAACAATAATTTTTTCAAATAATTGGAAAAGAAAAGCTTTCACATTTTAAAAACGTGTTGAATGGCTGTCAGTGAGTATGAGTCTTCTGTACCAGAGGTTTAGCCTCCTGACTCCTCAAAGCACAGCCCCTCCCTCCGGCAGTTACTCATCCAGTCATTTGTTCCAGCACCAGTCGAAACAGGCAATCAACTGATAGCACAAACATACATCAAAGAGAAATAATAAAATAAACAGAGGGGACAAAGGGTAATGAGTGGTAAACAGAGGAAGGAAAACAATGGGTAAACAGGAATGAGCAGATTTTTTAAAAAGAAAGTATCAAATGAGTGGACGCAGATGTTGGAGAGACAGAGTGTTTTTTCAGAGATTTTATATTTTGGCCATTTAGCAGACGCTCTTATCCAGATTGATGTACAAATGTGCCATGGTTTAGAAGTTAACATGCCGTAAAAGCATAATATTGAGCACCATTGCATAACACATCATGGAACAAACAGGCAGTGATTTTAGATGGTGTTCCTAACTCAAGACAGGCAGGCATGAGGGTAGCAGGTGGCTCCAGACATGGCTTTTTATTCAAGTATATAGATAACCACTATACTTTTAGCTCAAAACTTGCAGTACCATTAAGTCCCCTTCCCTTTTGAAAGATACTAAGCCATCGCATCGCTGACAATCAGGTGACAAATCTAAATGTGAAAAAACTGAAATTGGGAGAACTGTAAATTTAGAAATTAAACAAAACAATTGCTAAAAACAATACTTTTATAACTAAACTACAACTTGTAGTAATTATATACATTCATTATTGTATTGTATTTTAAGTGAGAAGATCATTATTGAGAAATTGTATCGTTTTCTTTTTCATTTTACAGAAAAATGTTGGTAGAGCAGTTAAGTTCACATTTTAGCACAGACTGATTCATTGACCTCAGTCAAAGCTGACCTAACATTCTTAGTTCTGAATAAACATTAATAGGTCTGTCAGTGTGGCAGGGAGAGTCCTGCCCACCGAACTCTGTGGAGATAAACCTTGCATATTAATTTGGCTGTTGGTCTTAATTGCCACAGGTCAAGCTGTTCTGTTTGACTAATAAGTTGACTAGCATAATTAGAATAGATCTTTGTCAAATCTTAAATACTGTTGCCTTGGAAAACACATAATAATTAAGTCGGTAAATGACAGTGACAGCATAGTTTTTTTTTATTTATCTAAAACTCATTCCGTTCTTAAACACGCTATACCCTGACCTCTGTTTCAGTACACTGTTCTTTGATGTCCTCTGTTGAAATGTAAGCGATATTTTGGTTTTCCCTTTGTGAAGCTTGTCACTAAAACTGAAATAAAGATATATTATTTATATACTGACTGTTATACTGTCTGGTCTAAATATAAAGGCAACATCATTCTTTATTTGCATGATGTGGCTGCCTTAACCTTTTAAATTATTCTATTTAGAGCCACTGGAATATAAAGCAGAATGTTGTGATGAAGAGGTTCTATGAATTTTTCATCATAAATAAAGGCAGCAACATGATGCATTTATTGTAATTTAAATGTCCAACAAACTTTTCATTAGTACAACGCTTTTTTGTTGCATTCTGGTTTTATCTCTCAAATCCATAATTTTTCAGCCAGAAGAATTTCATAGGGCTCCATTTCAAACAGGTCAGGTATATATTTTGAAAACCATTAATATGACAAAGCAGTTTTGCAGTTCAGTTTCGCCCAAATATTTACAAGGAGGCAAAAGGCCCTATAACACAGACTGACACCCACTTCTAGTGATGACTCTGGAGAACAATGAGGGACTAAATATCTGTGCCCTTGTGCATGTGCACTTATTGGAGGGAAGGTGCTGTATACATGGCTACTCATAACATTGAACACTTCACTGGGGTCATTTAAGTCCTAAGTAGAAAATGTAACAAGGTCCCACCAGACCCAATCACAAAACAGGAAATTTACAATCACAGTCCCAATACAAAATGGCCTTCATCCAGAGCAAAATGAATCAAGTAATTCTACATAATTTTCAAGGTGTCGAAGGTGAGACAATGCACCAATTTGATAATGCTTTTGCAAAATTCATATTTAAACTGCCTCACAGGTCACAAAATGATATATACTATACAACAGTATGTCACTCCTTTAATTAACACCACACAATCAATGACAATTTTGCAGCATGCAGTGTACCTGATCTGTTCGCATTTTATTATGCATTTTAAATCAACAGAATCAACAAAAAGACATGAAACTTAAATAAACATTTCATGTTGGGGGAAACCAAAATAAACGGCATCATTTAAATAAACCTTTAAAATTTTCACTCATCAACAAAACCCACGGCCGCTAACTAACCTCCCTGAGTCCTCGATTGTTGGCACCGGAGTGTGATTACCATCAGTGGAATCCTATTCAGGTGCACAACGAGGTCTAGCTTTGCTGTCCATCAGTCCCTTTTACAGAAGTTTTGCCAAGGTCTCTCTGGTAAATTAGTTGGCATCAGAAGTTCAACAGGATTAATTATCTTTGCAAATACCCTGCAGTTTAAGAAAAGCTTGTTTAAATAGTGGGTCAGCTCTGGCCACCACACTTCTTGTCTGGCCCTCTCTCTGCACTTTAATACTCCTTGATATTTCTCATGAAGTTTTCTAAGTTGATTACACATAGGTGAGGGAATCACTAACCTGGTACGTTTGAGCAGTAGTCCATCATCTGCTGTTAGTACTGCCATGTAAAGTAAGAAGTGTTTTTAAGCTCCTCCCTTGTGTTTCAGTCTAGCCATCCTTACTGACAAAGCAACAAAGTGTTTTGGGACATGTAATATAGTTTAGGAGTCTCATAAGTCTCAGATGGAACCTCTGTATCCTCAGTGGAAGTTCACCAAGAGCCCGAGTTCCCAGAAGGCTCACATCTGTTTCTAGCTGGAAGTGTTAGCCTGTAATGAAATCTCTAAGGTGTTCACATGCCAATGTCAGGCCTAATGCCTCCTATTCCACCTACAGTTAGTGTTACTATGTTGCTATCAGTGACCTATAGGCATATGCTAACAGTTTCCAGAGCTCAAGAAATTATCTCAGCCCTAATGACTAAGCATCAGAGGATATCTTCAGATAGCTTCAGCTTGGGTCATACAATGTTAGCACAGGTATGAATGACAGCTCTTCTTTCAACATGCCAAAAGCCTGTTTCTGTATGTTGCCCCAGGTCCAGAGGTTTTGTTTGGACAGCAAGCCCCCAATTTTCAGCTTGATGTGTAAGGAATACCAAGCGGATTAACCAGCTCTACAGCTCACTTATGTTTGATGGCTTCTGCATCTTCTGGGCTGCCCTTTTCTCAGGGTTTAGTCTCACCACATCTTTGGGTATGATATGGCCCAAGAAACTGCTTTTGTGTCTCACAAACTCACATTTTTTATGGCTCTATTAAGTGTGATTCCTGCTTTTTAGATTCCCTCGAACCATTCTCTGTGCTTCCATATGCATTCCACCTGTGACCTCCATCACCATGCAATTTTGAAAATCCTCTAGAGGATTCAATAACCAAAGACTAATTTTTTTTTTTCCCCAAAGGGGATTATAAAGGCTGTGTATTTTGTGAAAATATGTGCACCTGCTAAAATCATGAGAGTTTGCATTACCAAGGTCAGTATATGATTTTCTTTACATTTTTATTAATTTAAAGTTTAATTGTGTTTAGCTGCTGAACCATCCCTACACCATTAAACACCTTTGGCTAAATCAGCCCTCCCTAGTAGAGCTACATGCGAGGATATTGCTCAAAAAACTTGCTCAAAATCTCAATGGTTACTCCAAGCACTAGGGCTTTCAATACCACCTGTGGGAATTTATCGATGCTGTGAGCATCGCTCCTCAGAACTGCTGGCTGTCTCTTCACCACTTCCAATGTCCATTGCTTAATCTAGTTAGATCCTTATCTAGCTGCATCATTTATATCTCTTAACCCAACACCTAGTCTGTCTCTTATTAGCTCTTTGTGAATCGCCTCGTATTTTCCAAACTTGTAAAAAGATGTGATGAATGCACTCGGCAGTCTTATAAACTAACGGTACTCTCTAGTCAAATAACTTGTAAATTACAAAAAAAAAATTAATGTTATTGTTCTGTACTGCGGGGGCTGTTCATTATCCAGGTTCTGTCCTCTCATCACCTTCTTCATCGCCCATGCAATAAACTAGCACTACTCACTTTATTTTCCTGAAATGAAGCATACAGGTAGAAATCTCTCAAACCGTCATATCTATTTCTCCATAACCGGTGACTTTGAAAACTCGAATGCTTCTAGTGGGTGTTATTTGGCCACTGCGGCCCCTATTGCCGGCTTTTATTTAGCTGACTTAAATCCTCCCGACATAGGCATTGATTTAGCTGAACTATCTCACCAGATGCGTACAAAAGATCATTGATACAGCACTTCTGACACCGCGTTGCATTAAATTCAGGGAATTGCCTCTACAGTATAAATATAATTTAACTGTTTTATTAGACAGTTGTCAAAAGTGTCATCTCCTTCAGTCAACAGATTCTTATAAAATAATGTCACGTACACAAATTAACATATTACACCTAAATTAATTTGCTTGCCTACCTACTCATGATTACAATGAAGGATCTTTGGGAAAATGATAGCACAAATTCTGTTAACCAGTTAATCCTCATAATTCTGCAGCTGATATTAAATGATTGACAGATATGGTTAGCTCATTAAGAAATACTACTAGTAAGTGTGATTTATCCAAAACATAATTGTGATGTCATTACCCCTATCCTTCTAATAGCCATAACACAGGGAAACCGATTTATATATGGGGAGCGATAGACATACAAGGTAATGTCAATTCCTAAATTAATTACTTAAACGCGATTGCAAGAGTTCCCCAGCCTGTACATTATGTTCAACGATCTATAGGTTGCGACTGCCCATCCATTTGCAGGAAGAGATTAATTAATTAGCTGTCGTCACCCCTTCGTACAACGCCTTTTGACTTGGTAAGAAAAGAGGACAGAAGTTTCTGTTTCTGTTTAGATTACGGGAAACTTAACAAGGTCATGGTGAAAGATGCATGCCCAATGCCCAAAATCGATGATTCCCTGGACTCTTGCAGTAGAAATGACGCCTAATTTACTTGAATAATATAATTGTATTTGGTCGATTCTATGAAGAGCATTTGAGATGTCTTCAAGCGGTACTACAAATCTTGAAAGACCTTAAAGCCAAGCCCAGTAAGTTCCAACTGTTTACTCAGGAGGAGAAGTACTTGGGGCAAGTCATTTCACTTGATGGGGTCATGACAGATTAATCTTTCACCGATCCATTTCTGTTAGATACTGATGCTAGTGAGACAAGTATTGGGGGTTTTTGTCTCAGTTAGTGGATGGCAAGGAGATGTGGTGGCTCAAGCCAGAAGGGCTCTTAGCCACCCTGAGAGAACCACTAAGATGTCACCACTGAGTAGGAGCTTCTGGCAGTAGAAACAGTTTTATCATTACTCTCTAGGAAAACATTTTACATTACAGAAAAACCACAGCTCCTTGTGTTGTCTTCACAGTTTTGACCAGCCTGAAAGTCAAAATAGAAGATCTGGCACTTTTTGACTGTGCCAATGTATATCCTACAGGTTGAGTACATTGCAATGCTCAGTCCAAGAGCGACAGGATGCAGAGGTTGGGGGAAAGGTTACGCCTTATATTTGGCATTAATAAACAAACTTAAAGATTACAATATATGACAAAATATACATATAAACCAAAACCTCCCTGTTTGGGGCAAACAAAACTTGAAACTCTTTAAATAACAAACCGAAGAAACTTACTTTGGTGCGCAACATAATACTTAGTGATTACGCCGGGGTGATTCTTTTTACCTGGATCTATAATTTTTGTGGCACTTGGGGTGTCTCAAACTGTGGAGGTATTGATGGATATCAATGATTTGGACAGTGGAAATTGTAATTATTTGACATGGCCTCACAGAATGCTTCACACACAAACGGGAATAGTTTTCCAATGGCACCATTACACCAAACTACATCTATTTGATCTGGACAAGGGAAATGGGCAGATCAAGCCTTCGTCAGAGAGTATGTTAATCAACTAGGAAAACGCAAATTGACAATCCCGTACAGCTTCATTATCCAGATAACTTGGGTTACTTCCCATCTCAGCTGGGTCTTATATACCATTTGAATATGTTCCTCTAATTGAGTGCATTAGTTTACAATTTTCCCCTCAAGGACAGCCAACAAAGCCTAAAAATAAAGCCTAAAAAAACTCTACAAAAACCTGTTATGTGGTGGGTAAACAACTACAGAGTGGTATGGCAAGGAACTCAAAATGAAAGGTGCGATGTAAGTTCGGCACAGCAAACAATAACTTATTTAGAGTAATCACACATGATAAAGATCCCTCATATTACAGTGGTGAAATCCCCCACCTGAAATCAACCCTTTGTTACAGAAATGGCCATCTTGCAAAGTGCAACAGGATGAAGGACCAAATAGACAAGATACTCAAAGAAGGAATAACCATCTCATTCCACTTGGGCAGCACCTGCAGCCAAGTTGGAGAACCTGATGGATCGTTTAGGTTCGGCATATAGAGTCCGTTGAACACTGACACACATAATTCATGACATCATTGTGTCTCATGGTACTTCTTATTACATCATGTGGCAGAACATAAAGTTCCATCCAAACTTTGATGAATAGAACAGTATCTAATGCATCTGAAACTTTTCATTAAAGCTGGTGCCTAAGTAGTCAGGACAAGGGGTTGTAATGAAAAAAATAGTACCACTTAATTATAAAGTAAGATGGGAGGACCCATCCAAAAGAACAGACACTGTAAAACATTATCAATCTAAAACCCTACTTTGGGCCCTATCCCAGAAAGCCTTGGGCTGGGGTGCAGGATTATGTCCCACAGCCACATAAGTGTTTAAGACATACATGTCTGCTATGCAAAAAATGTTTTTGGTATTTATGTAATACATGTTTGGACATGGCTCTCTTTTATTGCTCTGTATTTGGATATGAGAAATTGGAGGCGTTAGTTTGTGCATATGTGTAATTTAATTATATTTACCTTTTAGAACAGAGATACCAGAATAAAACATCTCGTATCTTGGAATATATAAGCAAACCTTAGTTAATTTAATTAATACTACTATGCATTTTTCCTGGAGATTACCAATGAATGAGTAACATCTGCCTTGTTTAAAATGCACTTTTCCCAGGATTCAAAATCATTCTTATATGACCAATTAACTCCATTGTACCTTTCTTTTTATGTTTTATATTTAGTTGTCTCAGGAAAAACAAACATCTCAATCAGCCAATCACCAATTTTTCAGCAACAATTTATTAGGTTAACAGGAACAACACACAAAAAAATGAGGTTTTGTTCAGGCAGACTTGGACTGTCCCTAAAAACCATATCAAAAATAAACAAAAGCAAAATAACTCTCCCCTGATGGAGGCTAAGAAAGAGGGCTTACTAAATAAGGACCCACCAAAAGAATAAACCATCAAAATCATGTAAATAGAGGGATATTTAAACCATTCTCCCCCAAAGCAAAACATTCTCATGCTCCATTTCAACTTATAGAGTGTTTAGAACAAGTCTCAGGCTCCCACCACCAGGTGTTTCCTCCACTGCCCTGTTGAGCTGCCGTTTTCGAGACCCACAAACATCTTAGCAAAACATTGCTTATCCTACTCTTCTCCTTCTCTCCGACCTCCTATATGTCTCTCTGAATTTGTTGACAGTCTGCTGCTCTTGCTCTATGTAGACAGGAGTGAGCTCCAGGAGAGAGAAAACCTCTCTGGCTCAGCCAACCTGATTGAAAATAGACAAAAGACTGTATGACTTGATAAATTTGGGGATACAACATGCTGTTTGAATGGAGGACTGAAAGAAGTTTAGAGAGTAAGTAATACTGCTGGTTGCTGCGGATGAATAGGCTTGCTGCGTTAAACTTAAAAAGTGTGTAACACGGAACACTAAATACTGACTCGTTGTGATCACTATCAACCTCAAACCCCACCACTAACATGCCTTCAGCAAGACTAGCATAAGCATCATGGTGCCAGATTTTTCTTACATTTATAAAGTAATTCCCCCATTCAACCTTACTATAGCCAGCATTGATGATGGCCTTTTTCGTAGATAAATTATTACAATCACAGTTTTGCTCAACCAGAAGGAAGATAGCCTTTGCTGCTTTAAAATACGTCAGTGAAGCTGGCACGCACATTGCTGACAAATAAAGAACCTTCATATTACATTGTTCTGAAGCTGGTTGTGGGATTCTGATTTTAATAAAAAAGAACCCTTCACACAAACTAGGAGGATATGAATTATGATATTGTTATTTCTCGCAACATAAACTAACATACCTAACATTGATTTAGAGCACATTAACCACATTAACAACAAAACCCATCTTTTACCAACTGTGGATCTCTGACTGTCGAAATACAGCAGGAATGACAACAACACAGTAAATTTCAGAATAATTTTTGATGAAAATGTTCTTTGACTGAAGAGATGACTCAGATGGTATTGGCTTGGTGCCCCAACACTTTCTTTCCATTTCACTGCAGATGCTGCAAAGTGCACTCCAGAGTGACAGCATGATGCCATACTGTCAGCATACCACTCACTCAGGTGTCAAGCCTCACATTTAACACTGTGACAGCAGCCGAGAGACATGCAAGAGAACATATCCTACAGAGTCTATCAAGAGAATGCATAGCATTATTTTTTGGGATCCATCTCATACAGAACTCATACACAAACCATCCAAAAGGCTCCGAGGACGATAAGACTAGACCAGAATGGTCATGGGGGTCTATGATCAACTTGAAATGGAAGTGAATGAATGTTTAAAAACATTGTAAGATATTAAATCACATAAGTATCACATCTCTTCAAGCAAACCGTTATTTTCAGACAATATTTACTTAAATAAAATAACCTATTTATGTCCTACCATTCATCTAGACCTGTTGTGTTCCAGGTATTTCTCCTTGGTTGTCCATTTGACCTCCATACGGTTCATGGAGAGGGATTGTTAAAGAGTTCCACTGTGAAGACCATTAAATTGGTTTATGTTATGGCACTATTGCAGGACTGAAACTAACATTAGTTTTTCTTTAGGTTTCTCTAGTAGGAAAAAGCCATTAGTCTAATGTTTCACGGCACATTACACATTATATCAAAGTCTCAGCTTCAATGTATGACCCATGAGAGAAACATGTGGACAAGATTGTGCAGATTTGATAGATGCATCCAATTCCTTTGCATGCAATTAATGTACAGATACATAATGAGACATCTCAAAATAATGAGACATTTAAAAATAAAGGTTTTAACTACAAAACCAACAAGCATGTTTACCTTTAAGGTTGTGATAGACATAGACATTTTTATTGCAGTACATAGGATCAGATTACAACTTACACCTTCTAAATTCATTGGACAATAAAAGGCATTTTCACAGTATATTATCTTATTTTTGTTTACCTATTTCACCTAATAATCTTACCAGATAATGTGTAATTCATGACAATATCCTCAGCTCCAAGGTCTGACAGAAAGTGTATCTACTCTATGCTTGATGTAATTTGTGTGCACCCTCCAATTCAATAGCACCTTCAAGATTACCAACCTGTTAACAAACTAAAATTAACATCTAATAGCCTATGAGAACGTGTCAGGATAACCAACATTAAAGAAGCATGCAACCTCACATAGTTGAACAGATACTTGGACACCAAATTGACTGATTAAAAAGTTTGTGTGTGTGTGCGTGTGTGTGTATCTGTTCATGATCCTTAGTACTAAGACCTAAAGGATCAGCATTACATGGATGCCGATGTAAATAGAAAAGATATATACTTACAAAATGAGTCCGGCGGTGCTTTTCTCCGATTGACTCTTCAGAATAAGCCCAGTAGGAAAAGAACCCTAATCCATATCGCAGAGTGAGAAACAAAAGGGGGGGAAAGACATACAGTTCCAAACTAATTGAGATCTCTTTTCCCCACTCATTCTTTTCTCTCTTTCTTTTCTTGCAGTGTTTACAGCAAGGTATCCCTTGCTCAGAGGACTCCTGCCTTAAAAGATGTTACTTTGAGAAAACAAAGTGTGTATTTCCGTCACCTACTCATCTCTTTTCACGCAAACTATTCTGCTGACCTTTACTTGAGCCAAAGGACATAGGTATTTAATCAAACTCTTCTGACTTTTCCTTTGTACAGCAATTGTCCCAGCTTTTTGTGAACACTGACTGCTGGAACAGTGCACCCTTGTGGTTGCAAGGACAGAGTAATAACATACCAGCCTCGCAATATGTCTGTAGGGTCACAAGGATCACAACCTGATTCTTACCCTGTCCCCCACTCCAACTTCAACCTCATCCCTCATCTAACTCCCACCTGCAAAGGCGGCTTTGCCCAAGCCCCCTCTCTTTTTTTCTTCAGTCCCTGTTTCTCTCTCTTTTTCAGCAGAGATATCCAAGTATTCTCCTCTCAGTGGTGCATATAATGAATCTGAAGGAAAAAAATGCACTTGAATGAAGATTAATTTGATGCTTGATATGTTCTTCAAAGTTATTTCATCAAAAAAAAGTACAAAAAAGTGTGAAAAGAAAATAAGTAGTGATTTTTAAATTCCCTTGTTCTGCACGTCGTCAAATCTTTCTCAGTTTTTTTTCACAGCGAGCAATGTGTAACGATTTTGCCTAGAGGTCCAGGGAAAAACATCCATATTCAACAATTCCATTAATATTTTCAAGGGAGTGGTCTGTCCTTGGTCCCATGCTTTGATTGTCAATCACAATTAATCATTAACAATGCAATCTTAAACTATTGAACTTTTGCATTACTGTGGAATAGCGTGAATTTGAATTCCAGTTGTGGTAAATGACACAAAAAAAGTCTTTCCCAGATACCACTTGAATATAAACAAGGTCAGTGCTATGTGTCACTGATAGCCCTGATTGGCCAGGTTTATTTGTTAAATTTCCAAACACTAGTGGATTTCCGGGCTGTCAGCGGTAGTCACAGAAACTGCTAGAGGTCAGTGAATGGATTCCATGGGCTATTGGAAGAAGGGAGAGGTTTCATAGATCTGCAGAAGAGCACTAGAAGGCTTTGGCACTGTATAGAGAGAGGGAGACAGAGAAAAAAGTCAATTGTTAAAACTCCAAGGCCTGTTTGTCATTTTCATCCTCTCCCACTCTGTTTCACTATTTTCAGAGACTCTCCACTTTATTCTCCATCCAAACTATCTCTCGTTGATATTTTTTTTGTTCAAGCATCTGTTGACAATGTATCCTAGATCCACTTTTCTACAGTCTGTTTTAACCCATGTCTCTCCCGCAAATCTCTCCTCATAGTTGTCTCATTAATTCAATCTTTAAACGTCTTCTTTCAGCCAGAGGGACCTTTGGGTTGTAGGTGTCACTGTGTTGTCATTAAACTGTGAGAAAATGGGCGTCTAAAGTGTCTACACAAGTTTAAAAGTGTACATGCAGTCAGCTTATGAGAAGGAGACCATTAAACACAATCTTTCAGTGTTACTGAGTTTGCTGGTGTCCTGTGAAATTTTCATTACACAGCATTTTTCATTATAGATTCTTCAGGCTGGGATTTTTCAAAAATGTTTCTTACTTATTTTTCCTATAGTTTTCAATAAACGATTGATTTTGAAATTTAGTCAGCAACAGTCAAGCACAATAAATTCAATCAAAACTCATTTACTGGAATTAAAATCTCCTAAAGAACATTGATAATTAGGTTTGTGCATTGACGATGGTGATGACAAAACATCTGTAAGGATTAGAGGAAGTGGGTAATGGCGGGGAGAAAGAGGGGCAGAAATTCAATCCAATACAAGGATTTGGGGAAATAAAAATAATTAATAGATATTTAAAAAAATATTAAAGTGAGGTGAAAAACATTTTTGAGTAGACAGAAATTATAGATATGGAGGAATGTAATAAAGAGAGATGGGGAAGGGCAGAACACCTACCTATTTCAGTTCCGTTTCTCGTGGAAAGCACAATCCCAGCCCTGTGACTCCATCCTGAGAGAGAAGTCCCCAGAGTCGATTACCAATAGGACAGTAATGGTCACACGGCACCACAGGGAAAGGGTGCAGCAGACGAACAGGCAACCAGCGATATGGAAAGCTTCACTGTCACAGCCTTCCCTGGTGCAAAACAACCAGTATTCTTTAAAAAAAACTAATTATTACATTAAAGTGGTAACAATCACATTTACACACGCACATACAAGGCTGGAGCAATGTATTCTTCCGATGAGACTTATAGCCCGCTGAAGACTATTGTTTTTTCCCCCTTTTCTGTTCCCATTCGTCTAGGCTGTAATTCTTTGGTTAAGAATTGCTCCTTGTCGTTCCACACGGTCACTCGCTCTCTGTCCCTGCTCAGTCGTATCTCCATGCCTCTCCAGTCCAATCAGCACTCCCCCTCCCTCTCTCCCTCCCTCCCCCTCTCTCTCTCTCTCTCTCTCTCTCTCTCTCTTTCTCTCTCTCTCTCTCTCTC